>JAQFXW010001125.1:0-15706 GCA_034693945.1 Dendrobaena attemsi | reverse complement strand
TTGATTAAAATAGCCCGTGAGTCACGGGTTAAAAACCAGGTTTTACCGTCATTTTTGACGGGAGATATCTAGTAATACTCATAATAATAAAATGAACTGCCAAAACCACATTTCTACCTACGCATTTTGCGACGTTTTCCGTGGTATTCCGGGGATTATTGCCAACGAGAAAAACGACGCATCGGGTTATTTCCAGATTTTTTATTTTAGGGGTTAGATAAGTCCCCAAGGAATCATGTATACCTCAGGGCAGTAAAAATATAAATAATAATAATGACGACAATTTGTCTGGTGCTGTAACACAGCCATGCAATTTAAAAGTAAATTAAAGAATTTATTTTAAAATGAAGACAGCTTCAGAATCTTTGACTCAACTCAGTTGGGCTACTGACAACTAAGCACAAGGAATGCCCCACGCAATCCCACCTTCTAATATCGTTTTCGGAGAGATCCTGGTGAATGGAGGCGATGTAGATACGATTGAACAGTTTAGACTCTTCCAACAACTTCTCGATGATTGGCTGCGCTTGTGGCATGTTGCTTGGACGACCGACCTACAGAAAAACAGGAGAACAACCAGTTGCAACAAATATTTACAACTTAGTTCCCACATGCAAAAATTAGTTCCACTACATAGTACATACCAATATATATATATATATATATATATATATATATTTATATGAAGTGAGATTATTATGAGATTATTATGTGGGCCTTGGTAGTGTAGTGGTGAAGGTTGAATCCCACCTGACAAGTAGGGACCTTTAGCAAGTCCTTCACTCACAATTGCTAAAGCGCCTCGGCGTGTAAAACTCCGACACACCTGCGGGCTGTAGTCGGGACCACCTCTTAGTAGCAGTGGTCTGTAAGAGGCGGTATAGGAATATACAAATACAATACCAAAAGAAAAGTCCCAAAAGAGACATTATGGTAGTATAGGAAATCTCTCAAACAAATTTAATTAATTCAAAACACAAAGAACAATGTCTGACAAGTTATAGCTCAAGCAGAATAGTTTCATTAATCTCTCTAGAAAACAGAATTTCTGGACGATATCATTAGCAGCACAAAATTCAGACTGTCGTACTTACCTTGATGCTAAATCCGCCGATCATAACGCCATTCATCTGCTCCAGAGCCAGGGACGCTGCCTCTGGAATGTCGTACTCAATGAAAGCAAAGCCTTTGTGTTTCTTGCTGATCGAGTCGTACGGCAAACTGATGCTCTTTATCGGACCAAACGGTATAAACGCCTGCTTTATGGTGTCTTCCTTTATCTCAAAATTGATTGTCCCAACGTAAACTCTGAAATCCAGTTCATTAAAAAAAACTTAAGATTTATTGTTATCACATAAAGATCAAATTAATATGATGAGATATACACTGTATATGTGCTAAAATGATTCAAATATGATAAATTCAGACAACTTAACAGAAAATTCTGAAATACCAAGAGCTGCGCCGATTTGAAATCGGCGCTCTTGCAAATTAATATCAAAATAAATGCAAACTAAAACAAGGCTCTCTTGAAAGACTATCCAAAAGAAACTTCTTCCAAATTTTCATTTTATCCAAAATGTCAAGAATCTATGACAACATAAAACACGAAATTACTCGTATTTGTAACACATTGCTTTGGAGCAAGCGCCATGAATGACGTTATTTGTCAATATAAAACTAGCTCAATATGGTTTCCTTCATGCGTCTGCACATACAACAGAGCAAGCGAGGCTAAGAAATATTTTATGGCTAAAGATCAATTGGCAAAGTACGAGAGCACCGTCCACCTGTTACTCACCTACACATCAGAGCCAACGCCTGTTGTCTCTGCACTGACGTCTGCATATTCATCATTTGCTGAAACATGATTTAAACACAAATATAGATGCATCAATGATCTTACCGTAATTCTAACTAACAAATACAATAATACTTGAATTGTAGCCTTGACATAAATGACACATACAGTCATACATACATGCAAACATGTCATATACAATTCACATCAATGTAATATTGCTTCTTGTTAAGTAAGTAAGTGTATTCTTTATTGTACCAGTTGCCACACAGCACTCATGGTTTACAGGCACTCCACATAATATATACAATGGCTGAACTACGTTGGTCAAAGCCAAAATCAATGGCCATTGTACCTCTCTCTTTATAACATCCATAACCAGAAGAACGCTGTGACTTCATTGAGTTTCATAAACGCAGCAACGTAACAGAAATAACAAAACCACATTGTGGTGTCAACGTCTGCTAACTTACACAGTGCAACCACTTCCAATACGGCAGTCATTAAACTACAATTGAACAAAACGGTGACGAACAATACCTTCATACAAGCCTTTCTTATATATCTGCAGCATTCAAAAGATGTCTTAGTAACATTTCCTACAGCTAACTCATCCCAGGAAGCCAGCACAGACAATAAGCGATTGATGAACCAAATCTTATAAATCGTCTTCGCGACTAGACACTATTTAAACAATGATGATGATGATGAGTTCTCTGCTCAGAGGCAGGTTCTATGGCTTACGACACCTGGGAAATGAGATGAGTGAGGTGGTTTCCCGTTGCCTTCCTCAGACAATTATGGGTAAGCGACTTGTCCAAGGTCGCTACTTAGCGGCTCACGTGGGATTCGAACCTGCAACTATTAGGTCACAGGCACCGAATATCCACTGTGCCCCTTCGTCCCATTCCTGCTAGCCTAAGATATCTAAATCTCTGAATGTCCACCAGCACCGGGGCTTGAACCGCAGTGTCCGTAACCACAGACTTCCGCGGCCAGCGCGCTTACCGATGTAGCTAACTGGGCCAGTTTTAAACAAAAGCCTTGAAAATGTTGAGAAATGACAAACCTGTTGTTGGTGAGCAATTGTCTGTTTGAGTAGCACCGACTTGATACTTTGTTCCATCGCGAATTTCCTTGCCCTCTGAAGAGCATCCTTCTGCGAATGGCTCAGCTTCGGCAAAGAGTATGGCTTCTTCTCCCGCTTCGCGCCGGGCCCGGCCAGTATCGGCCCAAACTGCCTCGTGTTCGTTTCAGGTATCTCGCCTGCATAAGCAAAAGCTGAAACGTCAATGCAGAATAAAACAGGACTTATCGTTAAGAAGCAGAAACCTGACAAGCAACTGAAAAGCAGTTTACGCCTCTGGGATTTATTCGACACAGCACGTTAACAATAAGACTGGTCTTTAGATTAATCCAATTTTGCAGAATCAAAATTCAAGGGTCATGGGACAGAGCCAGAAAAGCATGCTTTGACACGTATATCCCAGGCATGTGCACAAATATTCAATAGAAATTTTCTAAGCCTCGTCAAAAAAATCACTGCAACCATTCACAAGCATCATCCCTAACACTTCGAAACAAAGTGAATTTTGAAACCTTTTTAAGCGACTGCATAGAAACGACTAGAGCCATCTTCAACACGCATGAACCCGGCAAGCTATGGTCAATAAAACTTCGGTCTGTAGTCGAACGGGGACACATCAATGGTCCTGAAAGTAGTAAAATCACCGAGGCCTTCTCCCGTAAAAATTTATGTTTAAATGAAGTTATATCAATGTTTCAAATTATACTTCAACATATATTGGACTATTTCTAGAAGGTGTTTAAAGCACTCCGTTCAGGTGAATGTTAATTGAAAGTCCAAGAAGAAATACACAGAATGCTAGTTTAACTATTTGAAACAACAGAAAATCTAAAATCAACATAGATCTGTGGAGCAAAGGCAGAGATGACAAATGTCCTAATACACTGGCTCGGTAACATCGAAGTGTTCAAGAGGCAAGACAGGGAAAGATATGTTACAATTTAATACAAATTACTGAACATGGATGGTATGGTGAGATTGGTGACTGGTGTCTCATAGCCGCGGCTAATGCCACTCACAAGACCAATGTATTGTTGTATTGAGAAGGATATATCCGCAACTCTGAAGTTCCTGCAAGTAGTAGCAAGCATATATACTCAGACTTTAGAGTGCAGTAACAGGTAACATGAAAACGTCCCACGGCATATCATACCTTCAAGCACCATAAATTTGATGGAAAGACCAGACCTTGCAACCTCTTCTTTAATGGTAATGGTAAATCGATGTTTCTATAGCGACTGTATATGGCCTCGACCCCATGGGTGAGATCCTTCTTTAAACTAAAAGCACTTGTCAATTTGTTTCAGAGACTTGTCCCCAGCGTTGAAGAAATTACCAATTAAGTCATTTAATAGGAGGAACCCTGTTTTTGCCAATCACCTGATCACAGTACCGGTGTCTAAATTGTTGAACTATGCAGCGGACTTAATTTGTAACACCTTACGGCACTATCATAAATTACATATTTGATGTCAGAATAGATATCTGAAGTTTCATGTAAAATTATCAGAATGTGCACATTAGAGATGCATATTGTATGGGCCTACAAAAGAAGAATCCATTATAACTGATGCAATAAAACTGTGTTGGTAGCTTCTCTGTTCTTTAACACACAAGATACAAGATCACTCATATCCGGTTTAAAACATTTTATACATGTATTAGGCAGGGAATGTGTTAATGTTCAAGCATACTTTTAAAATGTCATTCGGGTTGTGGAACTTTGTCACCTAAGCTAATTAAACTAAACTGACATCGGCTGGGCTTGTCATCAAGCACCAAATGCTCCCCAAAATCATAGATATTGACTGAATATGAAGATGCAGTGCTGCACTACATCCTTTTGACTCACTGAGTTAGAAATGAATGTGCAAAGGCAACCAAGAGCCACTGCCCAGCATAATAGATTTCTAAATGCAACAGCAACCCAATATCGTTCACCTATACGGAATATCTAAAGCACTCACGGTCTCGCATAAATTACTTTACACATATACAGAAAACACAGCCAATAATATAACAATGACAACATTTCTGCAAAAGAAACAACATTCATAAAAACAGTTTTGAGGGAAACATGATCATCATCAGTCCAACATTGCCTCTCTGTCATTTTCTTCCTACAAAATACAAGTGAGAGACGTTTGTGACTAGTTTGTTAATGTATATTATGTATTATTGAAAACCATCCACTTCTCATTTCCAGTTCTTGTCTATTCTACTTCCCAGATGATCCATGCGATAAAGAAGTTCAATAACAAACGCCTAGCTGAATCCAAATATACAGGAGACGTCATATAGAAGTTACAAAGTACAAACAGACATTAATTTCAAATAGCCAATAAACTAATCAGTTCATTTTGCAATAAAAAAATCAATCGACCATCAATCGTTACTCAGTTGCTTAGGTCCATTGCAGCAGTGCTCAGCATTTAAAAAATCTTTACATAGGGTTTAATGCAGGATTACTCAGCAACTGTATTGTGAATATTGACCAATGGTAACCAAGAATCATCATGCTGCCAAGCTGAACTAATTAATATGTGGTATACGTTGGACAAACTCACAAGAAGTCACAAGTTAGCCATATGTAACCCAATTGATACAATTCATGACCGGGAAGTAATACTAACAGCAATACATGAATACAAACAAGTTTCCGATTCACACTTTAACAGAACTGATGAACTAGGAAAGAACGCAAGACAAGAAAACAGTACAAATGCATCCAAGAAAAATCACAGGTCTACACAAGATAAGGCCAAAGCACAAAAGAGATGATGCTTATTGCTTAATGAGTATGGTTTTAGATTATGTGCTGCTGGGAAATACGCAGTTGAGAAAAATAAGAAAATCATCATAAAGTTGCTTCATGAAGTACTCCTTGCTTGACCTGATTACTGAGGACCTGCTAAAGGCTAGACTTTGGAGTCTCGTACATTCTACAGGAGACAACAATGCTGCATAAAACAATAACTGCCATAATTAAAAATAATAATTAAGTTAAACAGAATGCATTAAGGATTTCAAAAAAAATCCGAACAAGTACAAATTTCTACACTTTGTTAAATAATACAAGAAAATTGATCATCTGACGTTATATCAATTGATTCCTGTTGAAACAAAGTTCACGTGACCTGCATTTAGCTTTGTGGTTCGCGAGTAAATACATTAGTTTTCATAGAGCAAAGAATGCAAAACTTATTATTTACTACTAGTTGTACAATGTACTTAGTCACTGTACGTTGCCACATATCAAAATAATTACACACACTTCAGAATGCACTGTTAAAATAAGTGTAAGTAGGCATTTTCCCCAAAACCAGTCGTGTACTAATTTGTACTAATTTCAAAATACATTTATTTGCAATGCAATGCATAAATACATCTATAAAAGTAATAACATAAGTTCAAATAGAGAACATTGACTAATGACCATTGTCTGTACACAATCAGTTTTGCATTGCTGATCTGTATAAACACTGGAAAAGAGCCATTCAATCCTGCTGCTCCAACTAAGAATATATTCGATGGCCAAAAACTATAAAATCTAGTTCTTAGGTAGCTCGTTGTTTGTTTCAACCATTCATAAATATTTTGGAAAACATTTCATATTAATTCACCAAATCTATAGCTGGTGATTTCTGCATGATGTTTAGACTTTTTGTTTAGCATTATAAATGCATGCAAGAGTTGCGTTTATGTTAGCTCTGTTTGAGAATAGACGAATATTGATTGATTGATATACATTTATACAGCAAACTCATCAACTAAACTATAAAATCAAGTTCAATAGGAGATTCAAGAGATTTTCTATTCTATTCTATTTGAGGCTTTATGTAGCACCACATTATAATAATTCCATAATATACTTCATTCTACAGGTAAACTATACTCTGTTCTTGCTCATTTTAAATTTAAGCATGTAGCAGTTTCAAGCCTATATTTAGAACACAACTTAATCATAGTTTTAAGCCTATATTTAAAAGACACAACTTATGATAAAAGCAAATGAATTTCTACACATATTTTACAACAACATAAGTCCAGGGCAACATAGGCTTCTACACAACAAATAGTAATACATGAGAAATGCCAAGTGCACACAATACATTTTTATTCGCATCAATTATTTACGAAAGTTAACTCATAGTTAAAACTAAGGAATTAAGCTGTTGAACAGAGATATATAAAAACACGACTTTACAGAAGTCCAACTCTCATTTCAATTATATTCTACGCTTTGGAAACCATTTACCTGTATTGGTAGGAATACTTCCCGCATTGCTTGCAAATGTCACAAAACTTGGTTGTCCTTCGCTTCCACACTGCATTGTCTACAACACAGAAACAATGAATTGTTTGAACAATGAACATTACATTCCAAATCAGTGGTGCACACCGTGGCATCAACCCGAATTCAAATCGCCAAAAGCATTTAAACTTCAAAATAAGCCGATTCACAGAAAGTGGAGTTTTATACTAAGGCCCAAAAATGGTGTATTTCTGCCAAATTTTCTGGTAACAGGCATTTTATAAAGAGGGTTTATAGGCAGGAAAATTTTTTTAAATATTTTTTATACGATCCTATTTCACCATTTTGTACTGTTTAACTACAGCACATTCGAGTACACTGTGGCCAAAGTCTGTAGATATAAAAGCAGTGAACTTGGTTTCACCTTTTTATATGAAGCTGGAATTTTTTTCCAAATTTCAAACTTTATTTGAATTTTTGACTGTTTGGATAGTGATAGAAGTCTTTTGTGATTAATATTTTTTTAATATAATTTCTTTTGAAAATTATTACATTTTTTTCACCAAAAAATATTTTTTTTAAATTATTTGATTTGCCCCAAAACGGGTTACCGGAAAAAACATTATTTCTTTGACCTATTCATCTGATTTTGCCAAGAACTTGGTATGGTGCCATAGCAAAACCCAAATCTCCAATAGAAATTAAACAGAACCTGTCTGTTTCTAATGACAGTTCTAATCCATAATATGAAATGCGTCAAGTAAGGGGTTCATGAATTTAAATAGTTCCTAGTTCTCGACAAATCGGATGCATGTTAGAAAACTCTTTTTTGTGAATCGGCCTATATGATGGTTTAAGCGCTTTCGGCGATTCAGATACACCTTTGGTAGGTCTACTTTATTTCAGTTCTAGAACATCTGATTGGATGCATTTCACATTATGAATTAGAACTGTCTTTAAAAACAGAGGCAGTACGAGTTCTCTTTATAAAACAGTTTTGTCGATAATTTCTTTTCGACGAATCTGGTTTTGACGAGTTGTTATGCATCCATAACATCCAGAGTTCTGTTTGGAAGTTGGATTTTTCTTACCAATTCCTTCAACTGTCGTTTGAATTAAGACTTTGAACAATGTAGGCAGCAGATGCAAGTTCTGCAGATCGATTTGCTGTTCAGATGGATGGAGTATCATTAAATTTCCAGTTGAAACTTAATTATTTCTTGTCACCTAAAGCAATGCGTGTGACTGTCAACTACAAACATTCAACTGACATGTCTAAGTCCGTTGCAGTCACAACAATGAAAGAGCGAAGACAAGGGCAGAACTTACATGTACAATGTGATCATTGAAAACTATTGATCAGTATTGCAGGAACGTAGAAGTACTACAAAGGTGTAGTATCAATAAGGGAGCATAATATGCATAGTCTTTTATCATTGGGCAACATAGTTTACAGTGATTGATTTATTCAAATCTGACTGAGCATAGTTAGAGTCAACCCAAGGTTCTCCAAATTAAGTGACCACTAAATCTAGGGGTATTCGTCTACCCACATTTCATCTATAGTATATTGCATTGTATTTGTGAATTTATACAGCGCTTCTGACAGCATTTGTCCTTCAGAAGCGCTCCCATTGTGAAGACCCCGAGAGAAGAGATAGGTTTTGAGATGAAAGAGCGAAGACAAGGGGGAAATGAATTACACAGTAGCTGTTGTTGTTGGTGCGGTCGAAAGCATCGAATAACTAGTAGGACTTAAACCCACAGCATTGCTTCGTATATTTGGTGGCCTCGAAAAGGGCCGCTTCGGCTCCGATTAAGCGCGCCCTCAATCTAGCACGGATACCAAGGCAGAGTATTTAACTGTCATCGTTCTTGTTGTTGAGCGCTCGTAGTAAAGATTTAAGCCGTTGAGCGATAATGGAGGTCATTGAATGAGTTGATCGCAACACAGTGTATGAAACAAAATAGAAAATCAGTAAAACCCTGAAGGTATGGTAGATTGGAAAATCGCAGTTCGAGATAACTTTACGAGTTTGATTTCAAATGACTAGGAATAACTAACGCCGAAAACATAAACACGAATGCCCCGGAAGCGCCGCAATTTTCTCCAGGTACTGATTTTTAAAAATAAAACTTTCAGTATGCTGCTTGAAACAGCGAGATCACAGTCTACAGAGTTAAAAGATCTGATTCTAGACCACTATGTTTAACATGCTTTATGGGGAAATATTTCAGGCTTACTACTATTTTGCAATGATTCAAGATCTGCTTCTACGATTCACATGGACAATCACGGTTACTATTGGAGAAGAAGAAGTCATCAATTCTGAAGTGCTGAAGACGGCTGTCGCTTCTCTGGAAGTTTTCAGGTTAGGGACAGCGCCTGCTATTTACCATTTTGCCTCCGAAGTGTCACTCAATATTAACCTAACAATTTTCGTACAGTTTTAAATGGATGGTATTCAGGATGTACTACTGCAAATGGATCTGTTGGCCTTGTCATGAAACACAACACAGGTCTGATTGCCTGGGCATTGGCCAGTCATTGTGAGTGAGTGTCAATATTACGAAATCAAATCTCAGTGGCTTCAGTGATGAGACAGGTAAGGGGAGTGAGAAGAAAGGCATTTGATTAGACATGCATAAATGGTGTTACAGGGCTGTCACTATACAGAGCACAGGCAGTTGATTCCAAAGTTACGGACCAGCCAGTTAGAATGTCTTAGTTCTGGTGAGAAACAACAAGATTCAAGGTATTTGTCAATGAAGCACAAAAGTTGAGCTAGGAGCTTAGCCGGGTCCGTTGATTTAAATGTATGCCCTGCAGGCTGTCTTTTGTTGATTTGTTTGTTTTGATTTTCTGATTTGATTTGTACACTGTACAGTTGGGTTCAAATAAACAATTGAATAAAGGGAGACATTAATTTCTGATTTGCAAGAAGTTGCATCCCTCTCCTAACATGGAGAGAAGGGATGGGCAAGAGAGACGAAGGCATGAAGGAAAGAAGGATAGCACAGGGATCTTTTTCCAAGATCGGACACTGCTGTGCCAAACTCATGCAGAAAATTGAATTGTATCTCGAAAATCAACATAAAATGATTGTAAACACGATTTTAAGGGAGAATAATTTTCACACTGGCGTGAATTAATATTCTAAAAAGCTGCTCAGTTTATTACAGAGCACAGATACAGGAAACCACAGAAGGCAAAGTAGACCTCATAAATTAGGGACAGACTTCAAACGTGGAGTCACTAGGCTCATAAAACAGAAAAGGAGCAAACTTGGAAATTATGCTTTCCACCCACCCATCTCTAAGTCATAACAATTCAATTAACAAGCAGTAGCCTGCCCTCCTGCTCGGCACAGCCCACAAGACCTATGTTTGCATAACTGATTAACCTCTTGAGAGTCAACAACTTGCACATTGATGTGAACCAAGTGGACCACATGATAATACTATTGTTCAGCAGGCACTCATTCATTAATTCCAGATAGCCCTTGGTGTAGAATCCTCTCTATCTTACATCTTCAGGAAACCTGTTCAGCAAAATTGGGCCACACAAAGAGGAGTCAGTAAGCAAACAACTTAGTTTGTCCTCTTATGTGGGAGATAGATAAGTGTCAGGTAAGAATGAGTAAGACCTGGGACTATTATTGCGGAGGGAGTGATATGAAACTGCAATGCATCAGCCAATCAGAGCGCGTTTCTTATGGTGTGCTTTCACTAAGCACGTAAGATACGGGTACTTATCGGGTACTTTCGTGCACACTTTTAAACTTAGCGGTCGCTACAAAAATTTATCTTTTTCGTTCCTATCGTCACTCGTAATGATTCCGCATATTCACGGAAATGTTCATTTTTAATGTAATGCCACTCCAGTCATAAAATCTTCCTTCGAACTCATTTAAAGTGGGTTGCTTTGACAACAAAACAAAACGGAATGACAGGTTGTCATATACAAAAGGCATAAAGACCCTAAGGGACATAGGTCCCACAATGGGCCACCTCCTATACTCCTATAGCAAGAATTTGTCCAACGGAAGTATACGGCGTAAAACCACAGCCGCTGCTCAAGTTCTTTTAGCTAATATGCAATAATCTTGGGGCCAGACATATCTAGGTCAATGAGCCATTTTCATTAACTGCATATCCCTCCTTAATAATAGTCCCAGGTAAGACAGGACAATCCAGAATGCCAGACCACTAAGAAATGAATACTGAATATTTGCATCCATAATTCATGGGAGCGTGTAACAACCTGTCATCCTGAGCTATGATGACAGTTCAGTTGAGTTTAACAAATCCAGTGTTTGTCCTACTCCCACACACCAAAAATTTCAAGCTACATAAACACGAAAACAACTTCAACAGCATAGAAAGTCTGCCCTCTTCACTCCACAACTCAAAATCCTCAATCTTTCACTCACATAACACGAAAACTCATAATATTTTGTTCAATTCAATTTTCTTTATTGAACCCAATTGTCCAAAAACAAATCAGATGATTCAGACAAACAAATCAAGCAAATCGACCAAAAGAAAACAAGTCAACAGGGAAGAAAAATCAAATAAACGGGAACAAAAGGCATAAAGACCCTAATGGACTTAGGTCCCATAATGGGCCACCTATAGCAAAAATGGAAACATATGACGAATAGATATATATGGAACTTAACTACTTAACTAATTTAAAGAAAATTAGCGAGCATTAGAAAAGTAGTGTTCTATTACAACATAAGTATTCACAGCTGAACAGTCAAGGAATCGCTTCACAACTACAACTTACAAAAGTACTTAAAAATCAGTCCTTATTCATTCAAAAAGATTTTTAGTTATTCAACTAGGTTGAATAACTAAATATTCATAAACTTGATTCTGCAATTCTCTTCCTCTGTATCTGTCCGTTCTGGTCTCAGTCATTTTACTCATTTTATTCGCAATTTATTACGACTGTAGTTCACTAGACTAAACAGTTCTTACAATAATACCACAGGCTTCTTCTCTGTCTTAGTGATTGACAGCACGGTTTTGATGTGCCACCAGAGGAATGAGAGGATTATTTGTACATCAGGCAGCACGAAAAGTTAGCAATAACAATAACACTCAGTTGTAAACATGATTTCAAAGCAGCCTACTATCAATTTTCGGAACTATTATATATATTTTATATATATAGTATGTATATTATATAGACAATACATATGGCCTTTCAAGAGATCTATGATCATCGGCACTACCAGCTCAAATGTTGCTAGAAGATGTACCTAAGTATCTATCCAGAACTAGACACAGACCTAGAGCAAGGCCATTCCAGAGAGATGGCCCAACAAAAGAAAATGAATGAACACTACACAATCTACAGCTCTGCAGAAATCAAATTTAGAGTTTTCCGTAGATTACTATACCTACAGACTAAAGAATTCTTACAATAATAAATGGACAAATGAAACTACCTGATTAAACACTGGCAGAGTCCAATTCATCTTCATTCCCCCGTTACATGTGAGGGTCAGTGATTCCGCCGCATTCTTCTGTATTTCAAGAGGCCCCGACACAAACGGTGGATCTAAAACTGCTCCAAGCATTCCTAAACATACAAATGAAACATAAATCGAAGAATAATATTTTGCATCTACAGTTATGCAAATATTCTTTTAAAAAGTAAACTATTTTTAAAGTGCTACAGTTCAATCATTACAATAAATATAATAGGGAAATCCTGTTAGCGCTCGGCACAATGACAGGAAACCCAGAAATATCATAAAAATATTGCATGGCATTGGCAGGTGACCCATAACCAATATTAGAACATGAGAAAAAGTTTTGCCGTCCATGTGTTCTCTTAACAATGTGAATTCGACTCAATGAAATATTTCAAAGCTCAGATATCAGAATCACTTATGTGCCCATAGCTGCCACTTGGGTTAGCTCAAGGAACTGCTCTCCAACTCTTCAATGGTAAATAAGCCGGTCTCTTCCAGGCGGGTACCTTTTGTTCTTGAAGGTTTATAATAGTATTACGTTACCATTTTACAATACATCAGACAGACATAAACAATGTTTTGGCAAAACTATGAAAGGTTAAATGGTTTCCTTCACTTCACTTAAACAGTCCTAAGCCAACAATCCAGGCATGACCATTCAATTAAAGCACTGGACATCATCGGTTTCTTATCAGCTATCAGTGGTCTGCAGTAGAAACACAGACCAAGTTTAGCCTACATTGCTGGGAGACATGTTGAACCAGCTACAATCCCTCTGCTACATAGATCTTTGGCCCATTAATTTCTGGTCTAGACATGTCACAGGGAACACCATATTTACAAGATATCCCCAGCATTCAAATCCAATAATATAATGAACTCCTATAATATACAGCCTATTAAACAGCAGCTCCAGTTCTATCCCATGGGCTGCAGCCTCTGAATATGTACCCCACAACTCCCACAAGGTTAGAGATTTGAAGCCACTTGAACAGTTGGCCAAATCGATCAGCCTTCCCTAAGGAGGAGGGTCTTATCCCAGAGGCTATGGATGGATCAGTGGAACCTGAGGCCACACTAATAGGCTTAGAAGTTGGAAGGTACAGAGGGAACCGTAAACAGGCATCAAAGACAGAGCACGGAAATTTATATATACTCTCTGATTGATAAAAGGCCCTGGAGTGAAAATGGATTCCACTGCCAGAAAGAATTATACTGATTATATCTGACATCACCTCGAAAGTATTGCATTGGGTTACAGGCAGGATTCATCCAATCTCAGCCTTAACATATCATTAACACTAGATCATACCAAGATTTGAAGTAAAAGTGACACGTTATACTAAAGTTGATGATTGTTATACACTATACATAAAAAAGAAAAAGTCTAATGTACAGATTCTTACAGAGCCATCGTAATGATTGTCAGAGCATTCATTTATGAATGCTTTCCAGCCAAACTGACTCCACCTAAATCTGGAATTTGTTGGGCAGTGATGATTTATGTTCATGTTCTTTTGGAAATTGGGAATACCAAGAATGAAAAATTCAAACAGTGAAGAACTCCATGTGTTTATAACATGTGCTTAATTTGTTTGTTAAAATGGTTATTTAAATTTCAACAGAATGTTGACTCAATCCGCAGAAAATGGTTCAGACAGTAACTGGAAGCTTCCCAGAATTGTAGCGTTGGGAGTACTGGAAAAACTATTAAGACTCTGGCTTCACTTACAGTACCAGTATAATAACATAGACAACTATAGCAAAACATGGTCTAATGTTTACAACAACATTACTGCCACAGATACAAGAAATTATATGCTGACGACATTCCAAACATTAAATAAGGCAGATCACGATATCAATGAGTAGGTCCTTGAAGGGGCGCTATATAAATTTTCGAAATGAATTGTTAATTTCTGAACTAAGGCAAAGATTCCATGGTTCACTTTCCACTAAACTTTCCTCAGCAATCAACAAAACACTATTTCGCATTATCTGACTCTCCTGAACAGTATCCCTGCTTCCTTACAGCTTCTAAGTACTTCTCACATTTCAGTTACAAACACTGAACACATCAAGACTTCAAGGCGTTCAATTCATACACCAATGTTCCTGTTACATTCCAAACAAATACTAAGCTCACTGGATTTCTCAATTGCTTTTCTTTTTCCATCTGCCCAGTGCGCTCACTATGGAGATTCTCGTGCTGGCATTCCAAACTCATCTCTTACCATTTGCAACACGGTTCTACTTCTGAGCTTTGAAGTTTTTTTTAGGTTAGATCTACTTAATGAATTATACATTTATAAAAACTGTACAACCTCAAAGAAATTACCTCTGAAGCCCATTAACATCTTCTGTTTAGTACAATTACAGGCCCACAGCATGCATGCAACTTACAAAAGTTGATAGAATTTTTAGACATTTTCTCTTTGATGCCATTAAAATAGCACAATGCACTTTCAAACAGTTTTTTTGGATCTGTGATGTAAACAATTCCTATCTGAAGTTTCTTAGGCTCTTAAGTGTCTGTTGAACTGCAAGATAGGGGCTTTACTCTGTGTCATGAATCCAATTTGAATTTGGGAGGAAACCATGTCGCACCATATGCTTCAGCAAATGCCTCTGACAAGAAGCCATCACCCAATAATTTTACATTTTTGTGTATCCCTCTGATTTTCTCTTTACAAACTCTTCTAATATATTATATAATCAATATATATATATAATGTCCCTAACTTCCGACTGACTCTGAAATGTTCTGTTATTCCGACAGGCGCGAAATCCGATAGCCATCGGCTCTCTTAGTGACTATGTATTGTATTGTATTGTTTTTGTGAATTTATAAAGCACTTCTCACAGCATTTGCGCTTCAGAAGCGCTCCCAGACCCAATTCGAAGACCCCGAGAGAAGAGATAGGTTTTGAGATGATAGAAAGATGTAGAAACACTTGCAGTGAGAAAGGTAGAGCGAAGACTAGGGGAAGTGAATTTCACAGTGAGGGACCAGCGCTAGCAAAGGATCGAGTCTGGGCCATTGTGGTCCTGACAAGTGGAACAAAAAGGTCGAG
>JAQFXW010001124.1:0-15706 GCA_034693945.1 Dendrobaena attemsi | reverse complement strand
GGCTATCTGTGGAGCTGCGGAGCCTCCCACGAGCGTCCCCTACTCCTTACTTTGCCCTACTAAAATCTACTTACTTTTGCTTAGCCACGGTCGGGAGCGCTTCTGAGTAGATATCTTGAAGGAGCGCTATATAAATTTGTGCTGATTGATTGATTGATTGATGTTTACGAATGGAAACGAACCAGCCTGGCTTCAATGAAGTCGGCCGTGGTCGTGCTGTCCAGCCGGAGTAATGTTCCGTTTGGATACCAGGTCATGAATCCGAGTGCAATCCGGTCCGCACTGGTGTGCATCGCCTCACGGAAATTGTAGATCGTGATTCCCGACTCAAAGATCTCTCCGTATCTGTATCCCTCGGCCTCTGTATAGAGACGACAAAGAACGTTCAATTCAATTCCACTTATATTGGATAGACGCATCCAATAAGTCATAGAACAGTAAACACAACAAACAGAAAAGAAACATAATTATTGTGCATGTTTACTAGACAAATGATTGGACGGTCCAAAATTGGGTGGCCAAGAAAGGGACAGATCCCACTAAACCTGGGTAGCCCTAAACACAGTGTTAAAACAAGACTGGCAGTAAAATAGTCACATGACTATTGACTATGATACAAGGCACGGCGAAATACACGTAACGCATGACATGGAATGCCTTTGTCTTTCTCTGCCTCTCTTTTATAAGCTGGGTGGCCAAGAAAGGGACAAATCCCACTGGAAATTGAGTTTCTTCGGGAGCATCTCTGGAGGGACAGACCTCTTGAAGGCGCAATGCAAATTTTTGTTTTGAAACAAGTAAAATTACTATTCTGTATAACTAACGTTACATGTTTTCCCAAATGTTGTGACATTTAACATCATCTACGTTATAGCGTGGACTTCTTGAAGGGCACTATTTAAATTAAGTGAATGAATTAATATAGCAAAGTTGAAATGGAATCACGTCTGTTTATAAGCCTAACAGAAGAAAGTCAGGTTCTGAGATTGAAGAACCTTTCAGCTGACTGACTCACATCACTGCTGCAATTCATTAACAGGACTTAGTCACCTGTTACGAATCATTTGCTCACTTTCAGTCACGATCCAGGTACAAACAGTCTGCTCATCATCAAGTCTTTCGCTCACAATTGCTCTGGGAGAGGGGTTTAGTAAAATGGCTAAGACATTTGCACGAAGAATATAAAATCTAATATAGAGTCCTGTAGGTCGATTCAACCTTTGTTCGCCAGATAGCATAGTAAATGAGACGCTTAGACAAGTTAACTCTGCAGTTGGAAGCACCTCTGAGTAGCAATACATTTGAAGCGATACTAGATAAATCTCCAAATAAATAAATATCAACACATCACCTGGAAACATAGAATCTCGTGCAATGGATAGATCGTAATTATATGGGACCTAATTTTTACATGTAGCTGATTACTGTCTACTTACGTTGCACTATATAAATCTGCAATTACACAGATGATCTGTGAAACTGAAGTGCAACATATTTTCACGTACCTTCGTCGCACAATCGGCCGACAAACGACGTCATGTTGCAATCGCAAAAGAATCCATTGACTGCCTCCAAGCAGACGCCGTTGTGACGGCAGATACCAGGCGAACAAAACCCACTCACATCTACAAGAATTTCATCAAAATCTCATTAGATATTCTCTCTTTACTTAAATTACTCAGAACTTCTGAAAAAGATCCTGAATCCAGTTTCCTGTAACACATTGCATCATAAACACAGTGCGGTTTGTCATTGTGGTGTTTAATAAACGAAAATATTATTATTATTATCAACATTACAGGATTGTACAAAAACGTTTCTCATTGTTTCATCAGAAACGATAGAAATTGAGGAATTGAACTCAACGCACCAACTTCTGCAATGTTTTGCACAAGCATTCATCTCTTTTGCTACAAAACATTATGAGATTCAAAACACTTTCAGGACACAATCATTCTGTTGCCATTAGGATTCTATCACAACTGTTGCTGTTCATTGTGATGCTTAACATTGTAATTGTAAGCTTCAATTTTTCAATTTACAAAGCACCTCTTAGAGTAACCTCAACACAGGCGCTATTCCCAACACAATCAGATGTAAGTACCGAAAAACAGCATAGTCTTCAGACGTTGGTGAAACGCAGAGAGGGAGCAGGAGAGAAGATAATACATACAATGTTATATAAACGATGAGAGATTAAAGATTACAACGTACCTGTGCAACCTTGCGTAACATATACAGAAGGTGTAGTTGCATCTGTCGCGAGATTGTACAGTCGTCCATTGACCATGAACGATGCCAGACATCCCACAAAGCCCTTCTTCGACACCACAATGCTAGGAAGTCTCGGCCGTAGGTTCTCCGGAACACCGCCAACGTACAGCCTGTCGGTCAGGTCAAGTGTGTTTCGAGTTTCCGGGAGATGCATGGTCGAAGTGTACGCCTGATCGACCGTGATGTCGAACCTTTTCGCTTCCGTCTGAACGATCTCCACCAGATGCCACTCGTTGTTGCTAAGCGACGGCGCCGATGACGTAATCACCCGCGATCCGCTTCCGTCGTTAGCAGACACGTGAAGAACTCCGTTGACGAGCTCCATCGCGAAGAAATCGCCTGCGAGGCCGCCGTTGTAGAGCAGAAGACCGTCACGCTCCTTTGTCTTGAACATGAGTCGGATTGCCGTGTCACCAATGATCTGCAGCGACGACATGACAAGGAAAGAGTGGTCCACGCGGAACGTCACGCTGTGCACGGGGAGCAGTCGCTCGATGAGTGTAACGTTGGTGTTACCTCCGAAGCGAATGTCTGCAGGCTGGCCGCCATACAGGAAATAATCAAAGAACCGATATTTGTCAAAGAAGAAATTCTGCATGTAGCCGACGAAGGAGTTCTTTGCCGAGTCGTGTTCGCCCATTCTCCCGACTAATATATCGTCTATGTTCAGACCGTAACCCTCTCCAGGCAGTTCCTCTAAAGAACAGAAATTAAATTAATTTTGATTAGACGTGGTGGCTACTCTAAACCAATAACTTCATTCAAGCAGAGCAAAATGCTAAAACAGATATAAGAATTAGTGAAATATCAGTCAAGGCAAAAGTGATTTAAAATTAGATGATGAAATAAAACAATTTTATATACATAGATTTCATTCATCTTATTTACATTCGTTTCATACATTTAAAAACTATAATTGATAGCAAACAAATTTGAACAAACTAAACAAATGTCACCAGACTAGAAACCAACCCACAAAGCCTAATCCTCTTCAGCAATTCAATGAGGTTTCTGTCTCAATGCCAACATGCAGAAAACAAAGATATTTCAGCAGCACCAGCCTGAAATGCATAAATAACTGACTACCTGTAGATTTCGAACAGTCGTCAACCTGTGATTCGAGATAGTGAGCGCGACGTTTGATATAGACCGTGTGCCACCGGTTATCATTAAGTGCATAACGACACTGGGCGATGAGTCGTATCGGCTGAAAACGAAACAACCAAAACAACGAGTAAACTATGCTGTGACCAGTTGATCCAAATATCGCCTGGTAGTAAAAAAACATCATATTTCGTTGCTGCCTACAAAGCTAAGCCGATGTAGCCAATGAACCACACCACTAAGTCAAATCAACTCATCATTGGCATGCTGGTGTAGTGGTTAAGGTCGCCACCTTGCAGTCGAAAGGGCTGTAGGTTCGATTCCACCTCGAACCACCATGTAAGAACCTTAAGCAAGTCATTCACCCACAGTTGCTCTGCAAGTGAAGGAGAGATGGACAAAACGGTGAACAAAGTTCGCAAACCGAGTTTGCTTCAGACAAGACCGCTTAAGGTTGACTCGACCTTCATTCACTAGGTGGCAGTATTGTAAATCGAGATGTATCGGGCGTCTTGAATGGCTGCCGTACGTTAAATTCGACTCCTGTAATAGCCTGTATCGTTCATTCATACTATGACTGTAATCATAATGCGATAGGAAATTGTGAATCTTAATAATTCAAAATATATATATTTCTATCTCCATCTCCATCACCAGCTCCATCTACTTCCATTCGAGTTTTGTATTATTGCATACTGAGATATCAATTTACGGATTTTCATAAGGCCAGTTACGGAAACGTAAGTTCTGGATGAACAACACCTAATGAAGGTGAAATAACAGGACTTGAATATGTATGGTAAGACAGGAAGGTTAGGTAATAGGTATGTGATGGTAAATGAAGGCAATATTTATGACTTATGAGCAAACTATGCGATATCGATACTGAAATGCAATGATGTCCTTGTGGTGCAAATCTTAAAGGCATAGCAACAACGCATCCAACAGCGTAGGAACAACTGACAGCAGAGCTGATAATAAATTAGTTTCTTATGCATGTCAATGCCATGTCATGCCAAAAAGCTCAAGAAATCCAGCTCATCTATCTTGGCATCTTCAGCATAGATCCCGTCCATATGATGATTCTTGACGATATCATTTTGATTAACTCACTCGAATGTTTCCGCCAAGATTTGTTTCCAGTTTGATTTGTCCGTTCTCCAGGAACACATTCAGGTATGCATCGGATGAACTGCTCGAAACTCCGAACAGGAGACCGTCACCCTTCGGAGTCCGGAAGCGCAGGGAAATGTCGTTCGTATGCGTCCGACGGGTCGGCTGGATGTGGATTCTCAGATGTTCATTACCAGTGAAGGCAATGAACGGAGCACCTTCAGAACACATCGCACAACATACGTTAACACCACATTTTAACAAACTCACAGGGTTTCTTATTTGCAGATTATATGTACTTAGATTTAAGCTTCATACTGTACTTAATTGCAAACATAATTCCATATTGATTCAATCAATTAATCAATCAATCAATCAATCAAAATTGATATATAACCTTTTAAAGATCCTACTCAGAGGCGCTCCCGACCTGAGGATACAAGAAAGAGAGGTATTCGCAAATACCACCATACGATGTAACACTAATTTAAGTTGTGACCTTTGCACCTTCACCAACATCTAATCAATCATCCGCATTTGACATTTTCAGCTGTTCAATAAATTGCATTCTTACTTAAATACCTAAATGCGTATCTTACAAATCGGCTTATCTTAAGTTACACCTTCAAAAACTGTTACTTAGCTGCAAAGCAGAGTTTTATGCCATCCATCCTATTCTTGTACGATTTCAGGTCAAAGATAAATTGCATGAACACAAATAAAGACCGATAGTAAAAGAAGGCGGATGAAGACGGACATACGCAGTTCACATCGTTTTCCTGTGAATCCAGTTTTCGAGCAGTCGCACACGAATCCATCCCAGCGATTCGTGCACGTTCCGTTGTGACACGGATTCGTTTCGCAATCTGTCGGAGCAGTCCTGCAGTCCAGTTCGGCTCCAGTCACTGTCTGTCGCTCGACATACGATTCGAGGTCGATTGCATCTCCTCCGTTCACCTTCAGATCCCAGACGCATCCACGGAAGAACTTCCTGTCCTCTCCGATGGCGTCTCCGGCTGCATCCCCCGTCCACACGTGCCACGGGAGTCTCGCACGGTGGTCCATACCGCCGACGAATAGAACCGGGCCGAGGTCAAGGCTCGCATCAGAGCTGGCGACAGTGTGCCGGCGTTCGTCACCGTCCAGGGTCAGTCGAAGGCTGTGATGGTCACGCTCGATCCGAACGTAGTGTGGCTGGTCGTTATCGACCTTGTTGTAGGTCGTTCCGAAGGGAAAGCGCTTCACTCCATCACCCACGTCCAGGACTAGGAAGACAATTCCGTCGTAGACTTCCACCGCAATGAAATCCCTCCGACCAACGGCTCCTGGGCTGAAAATGATCAGACCATTCGGTTCGGCCGTTTTGAAGTTGAACTCCAGGGTTCCGCGCTGTGACGCGTCCCACTGAGGCAGACGGAGGTGCGAGTGCTTCGTGATGAAAGTCACCGCTCGCCGACCTGCCGGTGGTTTGGGCGATGGTCTCTCCTCCTCATCATCCTCTATCACTATGTTGCCATTTAGGCCGACCAGGGTGTGACGCGGTCGCAGCAGAGTCAGACCTTTCAGATCCAAGTCACTTGGTAAGCCGTTACCCGAAAGTATGGCCTGCAATGAATGTAAACGTTGCAGCATCACAAGATCTTAACATTAAATGGAACATAAAATTATATTATGTCCACAATTGATATATACGCAATACAATGAATAGAGTAATAAAGTTAAGACAATCTTGGCTCAGTATTTCTCTTATGCCTCTATTAGACCTCTCTTCTTTCTTTTTTTTGGTCAATCTGAAATTATTTCTGGCAGTCTATCCTCCTCTCCATCTCTTCTGCATTCCACATTGGGGGGCTTTTCTAACCAATGTAGTACACCCTACTAGAAGGGTGACATAAAATGTGCGCTCGAGAATTGGCTGGTGCTTTGCGCTTGGCCTCCCTGAGCGCTCTAGAAGTTTCGAGATTACGATCACGATTACGATTTAGATACAATAAACAAGGAATTTCAAGTGGATCAAAATATGTGTAGTCTGTGTCAGAACAACTGAAAATTGGCCTAAATAAAATGATCTGTACAACCTCAGTATTGTATCCTAGTCTCAAAGGTTGAGATAGTCTTTTTGATGCTGCACTACGCTGCCTTGAATGTACGGCCCTCGTTGCATAATTTACCCAAAGTTCCTTCTTCCTCGTTCACTTTCAATATCTTACTCCCTTCCCAATTTCACATGAACATTCTCTTCTCTAAGTTGTAACACTGAACACTTATCCAAATTAATTTTACACGAGTCAACAACAGATGAATTATTTGAAATTCACTTTACTTCATCTATGTTGTTACGCGTTATTATGCTGTGTTCAGACTGATGTTGCAAAACTTCTCGTTTCTTACCTCCCTAATTCTTCCGTAAAAGTTGGATGAGATGTGATAGTTGGTGATCTCACTGGTACGATCGCTTCCACCCAAATAAACCTGGGCTGGTCGAACGAGACTGAAGTCATAGATGAGGCGATGAGCGGGATACTGTTTTCCATCCACCTCAATGAATACCTGGAAGCAAGAATAAACTAGAGTTTCATAACCTGCACAAGTTAAAAAAAAACTTATGTCAAAAAGCCCATCATGCACCACTGCACCAATCCAATCCTCAATGAACAATGGATTTATATTGCAAATGAATTCTATCTATATATCTATCTAGATATATAGATAACGGTATTGCTGGTAGATAGAATTCATTTGCAAATCAATCCATTATTCATTCACCATAGAATTAAGAACCACTAGGTTTATAAAGAACATGCACAACCTATTAAAAATAGTGCATAGCAGAGTGGAACATGAGAAGTGCACTAGGTGTGTGTTTCAACATTTGTACGTTAGTGTAGGGGACTCTGTCATTGACCCAAGAGAGAGTGAATGCTTGAACACACTTATAATTTAAAAAATTAAGACAATGAGAAGATGACACCAGGATGACATAATGGTTCAGTCTCATCGCTCTTTTCTCTATTTGACCCTTTCTCTCTTGAAGCGGCTTTATCCCTCCCTCCGTTAACTCCTAAATTCTTCCTGGCAGCCTATCCTTGAGAATTGGCTGGTGCTCCGTGTTTGGCCTCCTAGTAGCACTGTAGAAATTTCGAGATTACGATTACTCACCGTTCAAACTAAACATCTGCAATAAATAAATTTTGAAAACTGGTAAATTTGCTGTTTTGACAGAGGCAGAGTCTGAAGCATGAACCGTCCGTCTGCTCACTTGTTGGTCTCTTCTTGTCAGAACGACGTTGTGCCAAGCGCTATCATCCAGACGACTGGACGCAATCCGGACGCGATCAGTTTGCTGACCTCTGTCCAATGTAGACACGAGATACAGGAAACCATCCTGTCCAAAATAGTCAATATGTATCACGCTGAACACCACATATCTTCAATCAATCAATCAATATATCTGCTCGCAGTAAACTTATAGTTCCTTTTGCACACACCTCGAAAACGTACCATATTGTCTTTTGGGTCATTTTAAAGTGACTGGTTCATTTACCTGGAACATGGTCTCTGCACATTGTCTAAGCTAGCAATTATGTATGCACTGTCTATAAAAAACAATGGGACTGGTCTTTCAGGCTGTCTCTGAATAAGCCTTGGTAATAGTCTTAGTGTAGTCGTCTTGAATAGGCACAACGCAAAATTTGCTCTGAATAAATGTAAGAATGAAATAGACCAATACACGTTATTCATATGCACAGGCACATATTTTAATCTACACACTGGCATAATTCCTATATACATTAACATAACACACTTCATAACGTTTGAAATTAGGGGGTGATCGGAATCCGGTAGGGATCCTGATCCGGGCCGGATTTGGTGGTATCCGGCACTATCCGGATTTGCCAAGTACTTGTAGCAAAAATATACCAAATTCAAATATAAATAAATTAGTATTATTGATAAAAACGTACTTCCAGAAATCAATTACAATCTTCTGCAGGGATTTCAATATTTTTAATATTAAAACTTAGGAATAAGTAAATCCATTACAGTCATGTATAACAAAGTTTGGCACAAGTGGTTGAATAAAAAAGAGCAGAAATAAGAAGGTTAATAAGTTACTCACCAAAAGCCCAGTAATAATAAGAACATATGCAAATCAAAAACCAAGTAGTAAAGGAATAACTCATATGACTGTTCTGGACTTTGTGAATTCATGTACAGCGCCCTTACCTTTGGCCGAGTTACAGTGCTATAGAAGTCGTTTCATTATTTTATTATTAGCAGCAGCAGCTAATGCACACCTTTAATGTCAGATGCATGTTGTTGTCATCATCACCAGTGTACCAGAGAAGTCCCTCCGGATGCGAAGTCTGAAACTTAATTGAGAGTCGTTCTTCGCTGCTTCTTCTGGTGTAGTCTGATGGCAGTTGGTCGAAGCCGTAAGCGATCCAGCCGCTCCCATCGAAGTACAATCGCTTCCTCAAGTCGGGTATCGAAGGAATCGTTATCGTTGGACGAGGTCTTCGCGTGGCAATGGTCGTCGTCGTTCTAGGACGAAGCGTTGTCCAGCCATTTACATTGTCTGTATCTATAACAACCAAAGACATACGAAATGCAATCTAATTATATATTACATAATATTTATATATATCGAAAATATTTGGGCCAACTATCTGGATCCGGATATATATTATATATATTGAGCATGGCAATTAAATGGGTTTTTAAAATTTGTATTGGCTTTAATGTAAATATGTTTAAATAGCTAATAAAAGATATATAAAGATATATACAAATGGTATATACATACAATTTGAATATAGTATAATTAGAATAATATAGTATAATTAAAATTGTGCAAAATTTGTAAATTCATGTAGAACCTTCTGTAGATAAAAGTACTGAGAGAAATGATTAAACCTCAAAGTACGTACAGTCGTACACGGCACACACTTGTATGAGATAAATGACCAACCTGGGTCTATGAGGCCAATGGAGATGAGATAATCTCTCTTCGCTTCCCACAATTGTAGATCATCGAACACGGCATCCGCGTAATACTCATACCGCATGTCAGTGTTCGCCCGGCCGAGATAGAACCTCTTGTCGATGACGTATTCTGCGTAGTTCTGCGAAGCGGTTGTCTGCTGATCGACGCGTTCGCTGTTGACGTACATCACGAGACCATCGATTGGATGCCAGGACAGCTCCACCTTTCATCAGAAATTACATTCGGAGAGTTTAATACAAACGTTTATTCTAGTGCGTCTATTGTTAACTTGTATTGTATTGTATTTTTGTTTAGTAACACATACTGACAAACCGCAGTAAGCTTAGAATTAGAGAATTATAAGAAAATAAAAATATAAATAGTGTCTGGATTCCTATCTCTTAGCAGAAGAGCAGAAGAAATCAAACTATATTAACCAATTTTCTTCTATTTTTATTATTAGTTTACCTTACTTTTTAAATTGGTTCTTTGTAGCTTAACTTCTTAACGTATCCAGTTGCGGTCTGTCAACCGATTTATTGAATAAACGAATATAATTTTGCATATATATATACCTGGTACCAAGTGTTTGGTCGGATGTTTCCTGTCGATGTCCTCCAGACGTATCTTGGAGTTCGGACCTCGGCCACCAGACGATTGTTCTGGTAGAAGACGTCGACCGGAGCGCTTGACACAAAGTACGCGTTTTCCACGAGCTGATTCGGAGAGATCTTGAACCTCATCGTAAACCCTTTTTGACAGTTTTCCAGGTCTCCGGCGCAGAGGACCTCTCGTCCACCGACGTCGATGTACTGGTTGCGTCCGTTGAGGATGATGGCGTTTCCGCTGAATCCGCTGATGGTTCGACCGCCGTAAATATGGATGGTTCTGGATGGATGAACTATGATGTCACCGGAAATGGTGTTCATGTCGAGGATAAAGTTATTGACATCTGAAAAATTATGCCAGTCTTAAGCGTTAGTATAAATCTGTAAAATGGACACCTGCACTACGGTGTTATGAATAAATATTTGTATCCTTGCATGGGTGCTGTACTAAGTACAACTGCACAAGACAGACATGATGCATACATTGCATACACATAATTATGAATGCTTGCATGTCTGCACTAATATATGTGGGTGCATTTGTTTTTGTAGGTACTACAAACTAATATATGTGGGTGCATTTGTTTTTGTATATACTACAAACATAATAGGCATATAATAATGCTACTGTATCACACATGCACATGGCAATTGTACGGAGCATCAGCTATTCAAGTGATACAAGTAGTTTCATTCACTCGCTTATATTCCTTTTTAGTAATTAGGTTGCGAATGAAATTGTGAGCAGCGACAATGTTTCCTTATCCTGAATAAGCATTTGTCATTCACATCTGAAAATTCATTGAGAATATTACTAGCATAAAGCTTATTACAAGCTCACAATTCATCCCTGAACATGAATCCATACTCTCAGATAACATTCATGAACTTACTTTGAGATGATGGATAATAATATTAGAGCTGCAGTTTTTAATTTACTGCATATTGAAGTATGACAACTTTTCAAAGTCAGTATCCTCGAAATTGATCCTTTTCATGAAAGTTTCGTCAAAAGTACATATCGTTGGAATGGGTCAAGACATCTGCATGGAGTTTTCACAATTTCATGTAGTTTTTAAACACGAACATAAAAATGGTTTAAAGTCAATAGGCCTACCCCACATATGGTACCTTTTCTCAAATTCAGTCACATAATTATTATCGTCTTGCACATGCAACTGTCACATTTATCCCTGTTCATTGCCACTTACCGTCATCAGATTGCAGAAGGTCCCTGTTAGCGTACCAGAACTCCAGCTCATCTATCTTGGCATTTGCATAGACACCATCCCTCTCGTCGTCATTTGGTCGACCCAAGTAGACGTTGTGGTCAGTAACACGCGGCGGAGATGGAAGAACCGTGTAGTCCGTGGTTGACGCCACCTTTACCTTGTTGACGTATAACTGCAAGCCTTTCTGTTCATCCCACGAGACTTCCAACTGTTGCCAGTCGTTGAGGCGAACCTTGTTCGTCTCAACTAGCCAAGTCTTGGTTCCATACGTAAACTTAGCATAGACCTGTAATGCATAACAAAGACAAACTGTAAAGTATTCAAAAGTCAGAAAGAAACTAATGAACGAACTCTTAGTCCTAGCACAGCATGAAATTTTCAAGTTGCATACATTCTGTTTTCAATGTCTGTCATTCCACTTCCATTTAACTACCAACATTTCCATCCCTCATTCCACTTTCTTGTCTTATGCATGGATAATAAATAGCAGAAAATTTGAGATTACCAAAATGTAAACTTCCCGTTCTCAATGTTGGTCTTACCTTTCCGTCCCTTGAATAGATCGAGTAGGGTCCAGCAGACATGATGTATCCGTTATTCGGAAGAGTTCTTGGATTCAGATACATGGACATCGTAAGTCCCCGACGACACATCTCCAGATTTCCCATACAGCTCTGCCGCTGGTCTCCGAAGGCGACGTATTCGCCGTTACCACCCAGGTCAACGCCGTATCCCACCTTCCCCTGCGTAAGAGCAGCCCCATTGTACATGATGATCGAATAGTCCGGGTGGCTGATACGATTTCCTCTGTTGCTCTCCAATGGGAACACGATGTGAGTGATGTTGTCTGCAGAGATTAACACCAACTTTTAATTGTAAATGAAGTTTTATTAGAGTATCACTTCAAGGCAAACTAACCACCTACTGCCATCCAAACAGGCTCGTGAAGCATTAAGCAATAGTGAAATTACAGCGATGGCAATTCGAATGGCACAAATTACATAATATATAATAATTAAGCTTGGATATTTCAGGAGAGTAAAAATTATTCTGAAATTATATAAATCAGCAGTGGTTACCAGTCATTTGTTTTTTTTACATGAGCCTACCATACTGCAGGCACGTCTGAATAGCTCTGCGATGAGAAGCGCTTAATAAACGTTTAGATTACATTGCATAATAACTTAAACTTAGCAATAATTATATTTAATTAAATAATTATGTTGTTTAATTCTCAATATGTGCAGAGGTATTTCAACAGCATGTATTGGTAGTTTCCAGCAAATCTCTTAAAATCAGTGAATTGCTACGTCACATCAGAATAATCAGAATTCTAACTAAAATGTGTGCCAGATATCAGTAGCAATCTCTATCTAAGCTTCAGCTCAGCTCTTCCTAACAAAACTGAGACAGAATTTCTCTCTAGTTCCAATTTACAGTGCGCCATAATTCTGTTCGAGCACTAACATTGCCAGTACACATAATTGCCTAGCATGTAGTTTCATGCTTTAGACATCATCCCCAATCTTTATTTATAAACACTTTGGTGCACAGATCATGTGAGTGGGTGCACTTGCCTCTGAGGAGGTGGTTGAAGGCAATCAGACTGTCTCTGTCTCTGTACCAGGTTTCCACATCATCGATTACAGCATCTGCATAACGAAATCTGCCTCCAGGTACATCGCCTGAATTTGCACTGCCGATTAAGACCCTCCCACTTGCATCAGAGCTAGTCACCGTGGTACCCTGCTTAGTCTCTCCCATAAGCTTGTTGTTGACGTAGACCTGGAGGCCCTTCTCCGGGTGCCAAGTGTATTCCAGAAAGTACCAGTCGTCCGTCTTCAGATCCGAAACGCCAACCTCCCATCGCTTCCCAGATCGATCAAGGACGACCCGCAGCTTTCCCCCGGAATAGTATATCCGCAACCCACCACCCGATGAAAGGTAGTAGGCATTTTCATTGAGGCTTCTGAAGTTGATCCACATCGATCCGGTCAATCCGTTGTTGCAATATTCCGTGTTGCCCAGACACGCTTTAGTGAAATCACCGACATCGACGAATTGACGATTTCCATCCAGACGAATGGCGCCATTCACTTTTCCAGGTACAATCACTGGATTACCATTGACCGGTATGTTAAGTGAAGGGTGAACCAGTTTGTTGTCACGGATTGCATCCATCTCGAAGTGGAATCTTTCCGGCTTGCCTGGAAGGACAATAATACCAAGATGAACGAAATTGGTCTGAAAAAATGTGGACTCTATCTAGGTTATTTGGAAATACAGTAGTAAAAAATTAATGAAATTGGTTTAATATAAAATTAACAATTTACTATTTACAAACGGGACATCCAGCTGAAAAGATTTTAAATGCACTAACAAATCAATTGGTTACACTGTAATCCTGCACAAAACAGACTAATGTTTCAAATTATTGTAACTTTAATTAATATTTATAGCACAATGAGCTCATTTATTTTATTTATTTACGCATTTGTATACAGCCCCTTCAAGTTCACTACTACTCAGAGGCGGTCCCGACTATAGCCCGAATGAGTGTCAGAGTCTCACGCTGAAGCGCCGCGAGCAACAGTAGGTGAAGGACATGCTATGTGGTAGACCGAGATGTTAAATCTCTGAGTGTCGGCAGGCATCAGACTCAAACTCGATCCACGCAAAGAAACAGCCGGCGCGCTCCCAATGTAGCTAACTGGGCATCAAAGGCACACATGCTACCTTCTAAAACATATAATGACTTCTGCTTCACCTCTGACTCTTAAGTTAAGAAAAAACACAATACTGTAAAAATTCTCCGATAATCAATAAGTAAGTTAAATCAAGACATATGCCAACTACCTTAACGACATACATACTCAAACTGTGCAGAAAATGAATTCTTATTTCACCAATAAAAACAAACAATTCATAGTGTTTTCTAAAGGAATATACTCATAGTACAGAAGCAGCATGGTTGCTTCACCAAAAAGAAGATGAAGATACAACAGTTGATCAGTACACTGAAAATAAAGACTAGAAAACGGGAAAGAAAACGAACACAATAGGTCCATCATACCAAGGCCGTAGCCAGGATTTTGTTTCGGGGGTGTTTTCCACGTCCGAAAATAATTTCTTTCAAATTATTTAATTTTGGGGGTGTTTTACACCCCAACACTCGCATCTTCCTAACGTTTTACATGAGAAACGAACATTTACATTGCCATTTTTCATTTCGGGGGTGTTTAAACACCGAGAACACCCCTCTGTCTACGGCCTTGCATCATCCATTTCAGAGAAACAGACAGACAGACAAAGAGAGGCAGACAGACAGAGATAGAGAGAGATATAGAGACAGACAGAAGAATACACACAGGCCAGATTTTTAATGTTTACATTTTTCTTCCGATGAGGTAGGTGCACACAAACCTCGCTGAATGTAATCAAAAGCAAGGAGGTATCTGCGATTGTTGTACCAGAAATCGACGTCATCAATCGTCATATTCGCATAGCGTGTGTTTGACCGACTTCCATCTCCCCGTCCGATGTAAAACTTCTCCCGGTCTGGATGTATGTGCGCTATTTCGCTTGGCGAACGCACCGTCGGTTGGGAGCTCTGCTGCACTAGCTGTTCATTGACGTACACCGACAATCCCTCCGTTGGGTCCCACTCAAACTCAACGAACTGCCACTGGTTCTCCGTAATCTTGTCAGTCTGCAGGCTCCATTCTCTTGTCAGCGTGCGTGCCGATACGTGGAGTCTTCCGCCGGAATACCAAGCCTTAATGCCGCTAGCTCCACTGGATAATAAGTCCATTCCCTCACGCAGCTGTCCTGGTCGAATCCAGGTCGACAATAGCAGACCGTGATGGCAGAGGTCAAGGTTACCAAGACAACTCTCGTGCTGGTTACCAAGCGAGACGAACTGGCCGTTGCCGTCCAAGTTTAAAGCACCGCCAATCTTGCCATCGACGACTCTTGGCTGGCCAAACGTGTCGATTGTAATATTTGGATGCGTGACTCGATTGTAGGAAATTGCGTCCATGTTCAAATGCTGCATCGGTGGTCGACCTGAAAACCAGTCTCATGCATTACATTATCATAATAAGTTTAATCAATCAATCGACACTAGATCTCTACTCAGAGGCGCTCCAGACTTTCAGCTCTAATCAAATTTAACCTGTGAAAATTAATGCAGTGAAATATGACTGGATATTTCCACTTGTAACTTAATCTAATTTCACTTTGGTCAACGTTATGATCTTACTCTATTCCTGTATATTCTGATAAGATAAGTACACACATTACATCATTGTTATTAATCATAATAATACCGCATCTTGCGGTGATGCGGTGATGCGATCAGTGTCCAGACTAACGCTCTAAAAATAGCT
>JAQFXW010001123.1:0-15712 GCA_034693945.1 Dendrobaena attemsi | reverse complement strand
AGGCTCTATGTATGTATGTACGTATGTTTACATGAATGTGTGCCTGCTTCGATAATATTTAAATTGAGTAGATGTAATATGTTGTCAAGTGGCAGAACACTGGCGCCTCTGGTGTCTGCTCTACCATCCCAGGCGAACTCTTTGGCGCTGTGGGTAGTCTGTCTACTCGAGTCCCAGATGAGATTTCTGAGGGCACTTCTGGGCCACGTTGGTCCCCTGGAGGCCACTGGTGAAGCGACGAGATGACGTCGCATCGGGAGACCGGAAGCGGAAGTCACGCTCACCGATCGGAGGATGTACGGCCTCCATTTCTCAAAATTCCCAGACATATGACACACATATATACTCCGCGAGAGTGGAGTCGTCGTTGCTGCTATCTTCTGGCGCCACCTCTCGACGGCCGGCATCGACGACGACTGTGGCGCCGCGAAGCGATCGTCGTCGGCAGAATCGATAGCACACAAATTGGTTTGCGTGTCATTTGCAGGCGATTGCCTTCGGACGACGACGCAGAGAAGTGGTAGAGGAGAGAGAGAGCCTCTCTGCCGCGGTCCAGAGCTGCGTCCTCTCTGGAAGGGAGGGAAGGAAATGTGGAATGGCCAGGGAGGTCAGTCCCTCTGGCGCCGGTATAGGGAGGGCGCTTCTTGGAGTTCGTTTAAGAGACATGGTTAAGCGATGGAGAGACTCAGATCTGAGGTTGGATGCGGAGGATTAAGATCCCCGAAGAAGAGGTAAGCGACGATGTCACTTCTTCCTCCAATTACATCAGACACATTTGCTCGGCTTAACTCAGCCCAAACGATAAAGACCCTATCATTATTTCTTATCTCTATTAAGCCCTATTTAAATTTCTTTAAAGCTCATTTTGGCGCGATTAGCCAGTAATCTTATGCAACGAGGCATATACATATATGCATGTATCTGTATTTGTGCATTACAAATGTATATATAATAATTATAGGCTAATATTAAATTTATAATTAAATAAATGTGGGGTTTTCAGTAATCTAATAGGGGAGAATATGTCCTTATAATATGCCGAGAATAAGAAATATTTAACGATAAATATATTTGAGCTGTCTCAGTAGCTAGATTATGGACTCCTCTCCTCATCCTCGCTTTCCTCCTCCTCTCATCCTCCACCTCCATAGTTTGCTACGATATACGATCACTTAGCATCAAAATCGAGGTTAAATTGTCTCTCGTAAATGCGCTATATAAGAAGAATAAGAATTTGTCTTGCATACTGAATTTGCCTCGTTACACAACCTATGGACCTTAAATACTTTAATTTAAAGGGTCTTATAAGACTTACACCACCACCACAACGCCCCAGACTCCTCTTCTTCCAGATGCACTCATTCAATATTGAATAGAGAATGACCTTGATGTAAATGAAGGTTGAAGGACTGAGGTTGAAGATTGGACGCTCGCGTACAATAAGGTACATATGTATACACAAGTCCATACATAGTTAAACAGGACAGGCAAGCAGTCTGTATTTTATACTCTCTATACTCTGAAATGAGTTTGTAAGTGTAATAAATGTATAATGCAATCAAGAAGTCCACTCTCGTGTGCATCTTAGTGTTTATATATGATATATATACAGGGTGGGCCAAAAAGTGAGACCCCACTTGTTTTTCTTAATCATTTGAACCCGATATCCCTCTATAGATTTCGGTACGATTTTCAAAGTCTCGGGTTCAAAGGCTTAATATTTCGGTAAAAAAAAATTCAAATGAAATTTCACAGACTGAAAGGCAATTCATATTGAATTCTCCTAAATTTAATCAAACTATGTCACACAGAACAAGAGCTATTCGACTTTCAGTGACGTCACCGGGTGTTTTTTGTGCTTTAATAAAAACAGTTTCTTGATAATTTCCGACAGAAGTAAATATCTTATGATGAAATTACAAAGGCTTAAAGGTAGCTAATAATTGCACTTAACCACCAACCTTTATCAAAATATTTCAAAGTCAACCAAAGTTGCAGCACGTTTAGTGAGTCCACCTATTGTACTCTGATGAATCAAAAAAGTGTAATGCATCAGACGTTACAAAAACAGTGCTGCAACTGTTGTTGACTTTTAAATATTTTGATAAAATTTGGTGATTATAAAAAAATTATGTAAATATGAATTACCTTTAAGCCTGTAGAATTTCGTGACAAGATTTCTTCTTTTGCTGGAAATTTTAGCAAAAAGCTGTTAAACTTTATTGAAGCACCAAAAGACAGTGAGCGACGTCACCAAAAGTTCACTAACTTTTGTTCTGTGTAAAACATTTTGATGAAATTTTGCAGACTTACGTAAATGTGAATTGCCTTTCAGTCTGTAAAATTTCATTTTAAAGTCTTACTTTTGACCGAAATATTAAGAGAAAACTCACTTTTCTTAGCCCACCCTGTATATATGTATATATATTCAATGTTCACATGATTATGTGTTTGTCTATAATGCAGGCATATAATGATATATGACATATACCTGTATATATATATATATATATATATATATATAGAATATACGGATTATATAATATATTCATGCGCGTGTGCTTCGGTGGAGAGAGGGCGAGAGTTATTTATGAGCAGAAGCATATTTGTATGTTGGACGGACGAGCGAAGAAGAATGATGGTCAAAGACGATAAGTGGTTCAGTGGTTGATGAAGCTGTTGCCATAGCACCGGCGACTGGTGGCATCATCTGAATACTATAGACCCCGCATCATCTGTGGCGGATGCTGCTGCTGCTGCTGGTGAACGTGATGGAGAGGCGTTTGATCAAGTATTTATCAGATCACATGCTCCCTCTCAATCATCAATTCATTTCTAGATGCGCTCCATACAACGACCCACTCACACGGAACAAGTATACGATCAATAACTGTCCTCCCAATATAGCCACTCTTCCCTTCCATCATCAAAACCATGACTATCATAACTGCTGCCACCATTTCCACCAGCACCAAGAATGTCACTTCAGTTACCTACCTCAAACCGTCGTCGGAATTAAATCAAATATCTCCGACACACAGCCACACCAATTTCAGTATACTAACACCGGCCATCACCTTCACCACTGCGCTCCCACCGTACAGGGTGGGCCAAATAGAGGAACCCTTACGTTTTTAGTTAATAATTTTGTCAAAATTACTAACTTTTACATAAAATTCTTCCAAACTTTTGTTGAGTTTGAGATATTTTGGTATAATTGCTCTTCATATTAAATGTGAATTGGCTTTAAGCCTGTAAAATTTCATTAGGACATTTCAACTTTTGACGGAAATATCTGCAAAAAACTGTTAAACGTTTTTGAGACATCAAAAAACAGTGAGTGACGTCACTAAAAGTTGAATAACTTCTGCTATGTTTGAGATATTTTGGTGAAATTTGGAGGTTACACGTCAATATGAACTGCCTTTCAGTCTGTGAAATTTTATGTAAAAATTCCTAGTTTTGGCTGAAATACTGGCAAATAACGTAGGGATTCCTTATTGGCTCACCCTGTACACCAGCGACTGTAAGCTATTCTTTTGCCTCTAAGTACCGGTAGGTTTCTATAAAAGTGTTGAAACTAAAAAGCTGAAACTATTCTCTTCGGCGCGACTTTTGAGAGCTGAGAAATTTTGAAGATTTGCACTACATTGTAAGATTTACATTACATTATAATATTTTTTTGACGACGACCAGCTCAACTAATTGTACTCTTTTGTTAACCTATAACAAAATAATATTATCAACATCAAAAAAAACAGCACGACACAAAGGCCATCACTGTCTCTTCTTCATCCCTTCCTTATTTCAAGTCTGCTTTGCAATACACGTATACTCTGGGTCTGTTCGATGGTTTTGTCTTTTGTTGAGAGTCATTTGTCTTTATTTGCGTCGCTTTCCTTTTGCACTGTGCCGTTCAATACAATGCAGATGATCGATTCGAAGTGTATCGTTGCTGTGACTGAATCCCCTTAGAGAAGATAATCAGGACTTTCAAAGCTCACAAAGGTCGAGTCCTGACCGTTTGCGCATCTGCTGAGGAAGTCCAATCGACTTTGAGAAGAGACAGAGACAGAGAATTCATCTTAATTTCCTTTATATTCGTCTCGACATCGAAGAATCCGTGTTAATCGTTTTATGTTTTCGTTGATGACTCCATAATTAACATTTGATGCTAACTTGTAGGCTATACGAAATAATTCTTGTATAACACTTTAAAGAGCTCAAGGTTTTCAAGAGAAAATTCTTCCAGACTATAAATTTATGTATACCACATACAATCATACATGTACATGTAAATTGTGCACAACTACACATGTATGCATGAAGCGATAATGTGCTTGAGTGCATGTATTATATTATGTTTTCATATAATATTTGTATTCACAGCTTCTGACTACACTTCTACACAGTGTTCACATGCAAGAGCGCCTCATTTCACAAATGTCATGGAGCTATAAATGGAGCTGCTGATTTGATCTCTGGTATGTATGCATTTGTGTATGTGTCTTTGATCGATATGCATATTGTTGCATGCATAGATGCAGATTTATGTGAATGCATGTACATGTATCATCTATAAGTACTTTGACTGTCGCTTGTTGCCGAGGTCAAAGTTTATCAATGTTCATTGTGAACGGTGGACACATTTTCCTCTCATCCATTTCCACGGCTACAACATTTGTTGTTGCTGTGGCAACGGATGAGAGGAAAATGCGTGCATCTGTATATAGATGAAGATGCAGACGTTGTTTCTCCATTATCATCCTGGTTTCTCCATCTCTTATATAAACCGTTCCTCTCATCTGCCTCCAGATACTGCTGCTGCTGCTGAAGCAGAGAATCAATTAACGGAGACAATGCGTCGACGACGGCTACATCAACGGAACGTGGAAGTGAGGAGGAGTCTGTAGGGACGGATGGAGGATCAGCAGCAGCAGCAGCAGCGGAGGAGGCAGAGCGTCTGAATGCATTGGACCGTGAAGCGTCGTCGTCTCTCGTCTTCAGCAGCAGATCCCTAGAGACATCCTCCTTCTCAGTTGTCGTGCTGCACCTGATGTGGTGGATTACTGTCGTCGTCTATGATGACAGCGGGTCAAGAGGTCGATTACAATTTGGTTCTATGGATGTCTATCAGGAGCTGTCCATCAGAGACAGTCCGTTTGGCTATAAGCGTCTATACGGATGCTGGTCTCGGTGGTGACTCTTCTAACCAGTTGAACTCTGAGTCCTTTGTTCTTGGCGGCAGTCTATTCAGAACGATAAGTAAATCATCAGGCAGTTAGTTGGACCGTGTCTCAAATCAAATAGTAGTTTGCATTTGCCACTCTAATCATTACAATCAGTGTAAGCAACTTCTTCGCGCATGTATACACTCTCTAATATATTGTCAGAGCAAACGATACTGCGCATAGCAACCTACCGGTATTGACAGTAAATTTGAAGCTGTTTGGCATGACTATTTTTAGCTTACTGTGTGCATATGTAGGTGCAGGAAGACTACAGCAGTGACCGAAAGACCCAAAGACCCAAAAGACCCAAAGACCCAAAAGACCCAAAGACCCAAAAGACCCAAAGACCCAAAAGACCCGATCATCCGTTCAGTGTTTGTTGCTGACATGAATAGACACAGACAGGCCTGCAGCAACATAATTATCCAGACAATTCACAGACAAGGTTTTTGCAAACGGTTGTATTCTCCATAAATCATACATATCCAGACAGTGACGACCTAGATCCTACCACAACCCAACTTTAGCCTATATTACTCGCCATTGCGAAAGTAAACCTCAGCAAATGATAATCGCTCTCGCCAATAATTTATGAATCCCGTTCACGCATTAGCAATAATTGCTCTTCTAAGACTGGTCCGTAGCCTACTTATAGGGCACTCCGATCGAAATGCTGATTACATCGATGCAGCGAGTTTCTACTGCAGCCCTGCTACGTTGATATGCTCAATTATGAATAGCATCACATAGGACCTCACATTGAGATGGATGATATCACATCTGAGCACAGTGTCGATCTATAGCAGAGGATTTGCAGAGGGCAGACTTTCCTCCAGAAATAGCAGATTGGTCGTTTTGTTAAGGTCGTATTAGAATAATTAGATAACTTTATGTTTAGAATTTACATTTAAGACTTAAATTAAAAAACGGAGCAATCTTTGTCAAAATCCGTACCTGTAAGCTTAACTATAAGCTACTTCCATTCGCCCATGACCCAGAAAGCCTTGGTGTGGTTCGGACTGTCCATCCATATTCATGACTATAGTCGGGTATTATCTGATGGACGTCATATATAGACCAATATATATATATATATACAGGCAATATGTGACACCATCGTCATTATCATCATCGTTGTCACCACCATCATCATCGTCAATAACAGCAACGACAGCTACTGTACATCGCCACCCTCATATAACTCTGTGTAGACCATGCAGTCTAACTGTAGTGCAACACCTGTGATCCGTGTTTAGTAAGTGGGCTTGAGCAGAGTATTGGCAATGGAACTGAGCAGTAGTTGAATTAATGGTATCACTGTAATTATATAGAGGGTCATCCTTCAAACTCCTCCTCTGTAGCCATAAAACATCTCATAACCAGCAACGAGAGATAATCTTCAGACTGAGTAGCATTTCTGACTGAGTAGCATTTCTGACTGAGTAGCATTTCTGACTGAGTAGCATTTCTGACTGAGTAGCATTTTTCTGAGTAACATTTCTGACTGGGTATATAGTATATCTGACTGAGTAACGAGTAAGCAGATAATTATGGATTGCTCAATTACGTTGGTCCATAAGAAATAAATCATAATTTATCTACCTTGCTGTATACTATATTGTCGCCAGAGATGAGGGATGGGGTATCATTGGAGCAATTTATGTGTCAACTCATAATGAGTCTTCGCATGTTTATTGCCGTTCCTCGATTGCATGCTACTAGTTTATCCAATGCATGGCCTCCACAGAAAACTTGGTTATTTTGCAATAGCACCTACCTTGCTGTATACTGCACTATATAGCTATAGACAAAGCAGAGATGGGTATAACGCCAATGGCACTACGCAATCATGATAAACGTGAAGGACTTGGCAAAGGTCCTTCGCAGCAACCGTTTGGTGGAGGCATGAAGTGCACACTGGTCCTTACACTTGACCCAGATGTTGTATATCGGAATATGGCGGAATGTGCAGCACATCAATAACACCGAAGAACTAAAGCAAACGACAAATGGACATTGGACAGTAGACGCTCAAATCATCAAAGACCGATAATGAAACAGAGCTGCAAATTGAATTTTGTGCTTGCACTGAACACTGAGGATAACTAAATAAGTCCAACTGATAGTAAAACGAGACCAATACTGGCCATAGTGGTTAAACCCTGAAATTGAGGACTAAACTGAGACTACAGCTGAGACAAGAGACGGGCTGCTGATGGCTAAGGCTACATGAAGCTATTATAGCCTATAAGGCCAATTGAGGACAACTAAGGCCACATGAAGTTATGAGGTTAGACAAAGGCGAGCTGAGACTAACTAATTCCAGCTGCTGACAATTTATGCCAGCAGATGCCAGATGAGGCCAATTGGGCTCAGATGAGGCCAAATGAGACCCAAAATGAGACTAAATGAGACCAACTGAAGTAGGATGAGGTCAGATGAGGTCAACTGAGGTCAACTGAAGTCAGATGAGGACAACTGAGACCCAAATGAGACACAACTTCAATTGAGGTCAACTGAAGTCAGATGAGGACAACTGAGACCCAAATGAGACACAACTTCAATTGGCCTCATCCAATTGAAGTTGGATGAGGCCAATCGAGGTCAGATTGTTCTCCAAAATGATCGGTATCTGAACGCCGCTGCATGAGACATAAGTTGGCATTGTAAGAATTTAAAAAGAATTGATGCCATTATTGCACTAGAACATCCATTTGTTCGCTGGTGAATATTATTGTGAATGTTGGTCGTAAGTCATTGGTCGTATTCTCCATCCATTCTGTGCGTGCTGCTGACCATAATTATTACAGGAAATCCTACGGTACAACATCAAAACAGCGAATTACACAATTTGTTAGCAAAACTAACGAACGAATAAAAAAAACTAGCAGAAGATTTATTCTGCCATTTCGTAGGTTAACCTATTCAGAAGAGCAGAGGGAGGGAGGCTGGGAGTTACAAATGACTACAGCTGCTATAACCTCTCTTCCCCCGTCTCCCTCCCTCTATCTCTCTCTCTCTCTCTCTCTCTCCAGGGTCGGAATTGCTGGTTTACAATAATAAGAGGAACTCTTGTTAGCATGCGATGGTCGGATGATAATTTCAATCCAGATGAGCTCGCTATAGCTATAAAGCTAGTGTGATATTCAAGCAGCGACAAGCTATCGCTTTGGAAAACATGATTATTTCAGGGTTCTCGTAAACATATTGCAAACAGATATTTTTGGTTTCATTTACACCACGCCATCCTCCTCCTCCTGGGTTGTATCGACGGGGTGGGTCTCGATCGTGCGGCCCGTGTACTAATCGAGATGTTATTGCACTGACGACGCGGTTTTATCAGATGGTCAGCACTTGCATTGAATTTCACAAGCGGACAATCGAACGAATAGATTGAAGCGATGCATTTCGTAGTGCAGGTCACGTCGACAAAAGTGTTGAGGATGATATTATCATGGCCGGGGAATTGATCGACCGAGACCATCCTTCGTCTCTTTGTCACATCTGTGTCTCATTCGATAGCAACAAGAGAGAAAACAGAGCTACGTCGCATGATTGAGTGAAGCAATACAGAAGTTAGTCAGTCAGTCAAATCATTTACCGACAGCCAGAGAGTCAGTTAGTATAAGATATTAGTGATATTGGTCTACAAAAGTCAGCACTTGCGTGGAATTTCATAATATAAATATTTTCAGCACTTGCGTGGAATTTCATAATATAAATATTTTCAGCACTTGTGTGGAATTTCACAATATAAATATTTTCATATTAATAATAGTAATGAAGAGCAATCTAATGCACACACACACGTTCAAAGGTGTCTTTCCCTCTTAAGTCATTGGAGCAACTTCCCCGTCTCTCTATCATTCCCCTTTCTTGTAGCCACTGTAAATCAGTGCATATCTTAAAAGATTTTGACTCTGCGCGATAATGTATTCTAAGTTCTACGACTATAGGGCCTGAGGGAGCGTCGTAATTAAACTCTGCCGGTTGGGTCTGGGGGGGGGGGGGGAGCCATTGGTTGGCTTGATTGATTTACCGCAGCGTTATCATTCATCAGTCAGTTAAACAGCCAGTATTTAATTCATTTAGTCATTCATTCATTTAGTCATTCATTCATTTAGTCATTCATTCATTTAGTCATTCATTCATTTAGTCATTCATTTAGTCATTCATTCATTTAGTCATTCATTCATTTAGTCATTTATTCATTTAATCTTTGTTTATCTGTCCGTCTATCTATCTGTCCGTCTGTATGCCTTCCTGCCTCCATTTATCTCTAGCTTTTATTTGCACATAATTAGGAATCTATCTATCTATTTGGAGATTTATAAAGCGCCTCTCTCAGCAGAGCAATTCAGAGTGGCTGGAATACTAATTGCCTAAACGTCTTGCTATCATGTTCGTTGCATAATAACACCTCTAGTAAAATGGAGGACGGCTGGATAAGTTCAAAACGTATTACATTTTCCATCGAGGTCTTTCAGAATGTAAATTTTACAACCTTCCTGTACAATCTTTTATTGTCCCTGTATATGTTGATGTACAGCCTACACGGATCAACCGTGTATCGTCAAATTCCAAGAAAAAATCGTCTGATTAAATGGAATTCTCGATCTACTGCTGTGTTGACAGGTCTCCTACTAAACAATAATATTCTTATACGCGTATAGCTTTTATGACTTCTGACATATTTTGCATTCAGTGCAGTTCTTTAAGCAAATAAAACCCAAATCTCACCCCACCCATCTCCATGGCAGCAACATTATTTTCAATACCAATCATAAATCTGAAGATAATTGGCGCATTAGGAATTTTATTACGATCAAAATTCTTTGTAGTTTCAACGGCGAGAAGTCATTATCCTTATGATCTGATGTCCAACCTTGCCGAGACCATGCCCCGCTTCCCAGAAGACGTCCTCCTCCCACCGACCGACCGACCGATGGGGCGCTATATAAACTGAGCGACAGAAGACGGCGCTCTGTGTATCCTAATGGTTTTCTGTTGGTGCAGATGCACCGGAAGACGACATAAATCGCACGTCACGTGACAACGGTCATTCGCTTCTTCAGCGGGAAGCAGACGGTCGCAGATTGACGCTGATAACTGAAGGCGACGAACATCGGTGGAAGAGGAAGCAGTGGAAGAGGAGGAAGTGGAAAAGAAAGACGCGGAAGAGGATTAGGAGAAGGAAGCGATGTTGCACGAGGTCTTCCTATTCGGTGTTCTACTTCCGACCGTCATCACAGTCGTCTGTTTCATCGGATTCCTCGTCTGTTGGTTCAGGTACAACTGGCGCAGACGAGGCTTCTGTCCCACCGCTGAGAAGTGCCCACCACCTCCTACGTCTTCCTCCGCCCGTCACTGCGTCTGCATCCGATGCAGTGGACTTGGTCGACGGACGGAAAGGGATGAGGGGACGGGGGCCTCATCCACCGTCGACGGAGGTGTCCGATGCCAGAGATGTTTCGGTCACCGGCGAACGACCCCCGTCTACCCGGTCCCTGCAGAGACGGGGCTCCGACCACCATCGATCCGAGGCTTCTCCTCCTCCTGGTTGTCCTATGCCGTCGTCGACAAGGGGCCCCTCTGGTTGGCCCCCGACGACACCGAGGAGGACCCCCTCGAGGCGTCGACGATGAACTACGTCGTGGCTGAACCGAGGAGGAAGAAGGTACTTCGCGGTGGTCCTCATCCTCCCACCAGACACACGACGAGGTGTGGAAAGGCTGCCCTGCTGAGGGGCAACAGTCGGTGGTGTGGCTGGGAGGGGACAGCATCAGGGGCAACCAATGGCCAGGGAGTTCATGCAAAGGTCAGCGGATACTACCACCGACCAAAGAGACAGTCTGACCGAAATGGCGGAGTCGTGTCCACGTGTGGTCAGTTGGATGGTCGTCATCATAACTTGAATGTAGCGAACAGAATGACTGGACTTCTGGTCGATGACGCGACGCCATTTGACGTCTTAACCGAGAGTCATGAGGAGGAGACTTTCTACGTCGAGGTTCAACCGAACACCAGACGAACTGTCACGAAGGGAGGAAACGCCCCCCAACAGGGCAAGAACGTCGACGCCCCCCGCAGCGATCATGCGGCCGCTTTCGACATTGAACGGAGCGAAACGATTCCTGGTTCGACACCAGAGGACAGCAGCAGACAATCCACCTCTGTTTCAATCAATCGTGACCTTCAACGCACTGACCCTACCTCAAGACACGTGACCAACGACTCTATGTATATCGATCGGACGGTTTTTACCTCTGTTGGCGTTCCTGTGGCCAGTATTCTTAACCATCGGGCTAGTGACTTAACTGTTAACAGTAATGACTTCCTCTCAGAGCGAGGCAGCGGCATCGACCACGTTCATCATCGAGCCATTGTCCGTCGTCTGGGAAACGGTTTCCTAGCAACGAGCAACAATGTCTCGGCCATAACTCAGAGCGGTCGGTTGGATTGCTGTGCGCCGCGGAGTAATCAGGCTAATCAGTCGTCAGAAGGAGGCAGTGACCTTTCACCTTCGATCGGTTCTCAACATTCGTCTCTCGACATCGGCGCAAACTTATCACCGCAAAATAACCCTTCGCTACATCAATACATCGTCCATATTATTTCACCCCCGCCTGACAGCACACTCTCACCCCAGACGGAACGTCTCTCACCCCAGACGAAACTTCTCTCACCCCAGACGGAACTTCTCTCGCCCCAGACGGAATTTCTCTCGCCCCAGACGGAACTTCCACCAGAAAACAGCGGAGACCTCTCGACCAGTGACCCTTCACCTTGAAACGACCTTTCGCAAACCACCAGCATTGACCTTTCAACTCAGGGCAGCAATACAGGGGCAGCGATGATTCTTTTGACAACGACTTTCTCCGGCCTCACATAAAATGTTCTGAGCATGCGCGGGCACGTACTTCCGGCCTAGATCGCATGCGCAGCGGCGCTGGTCTGGCAGAGTCTGGTCCGGTTCGTAATGTACGGTCGTTTTGACTGGATGGCGTACGACGTAAGTAGGCAGCCGATGAGATGCGCATCGCTTGTAATGCCTGCAGTGATGGTGACGACCTCTGGTCACGAAATGACCCAAGAACAAAAGCAGAACTGACAAAAAGACAACGTTGCCTTTGCTTTACGACGCATCGGCCATTTATGCCATCGACATAATATACATGTATCTGGCGGCGGATTTAGGTCGGTCAGTGATGCAGAGACTTAAGCCGTAAAAGACGACATCTTGCGAAAATTACTGGGCTTCCTTGTAAAACAGGAAACACTTTGATCAGAGCGCTGACAAAAATAACAGAAATTGCTCTGGTTTAGACTGAAGCTGGTCCTGTCGTCTACCGTTCTCTTTCTCAGAAGACTCCTATGAAATACTATTAATTCTTCTTGAACTGTGTCAGCAATAACGATGACATTGATCTTACTAGCCATTATTGCGATGGAACGGAGTGCCTACCAACTGATTTACTGCGTTTTAGCAATGGACCAAGAACTATAGGTCTATAGTGAAAGCATAGAGGCCTATACACTATATTTTCAAAGTGTGCACTTTTGTTGCTTCTGTTACAATCCAATATTGCCTCAGTGCCACAATATTGGTAGCATGCTTGCAAGACACTGGTCGATTGTTGCATCGAAGTAAGTCTTAATACCGGATACCATAACATGAAACATAGTAATTCTTAAGACCAACCTTCAAAAGACCTGGAAAAGCACAATATGCACATTGACTGCAGTTTTGTGAAAGAAGGCGAAACCTGAAGAATATCAGAATTTATTAACATTCAAACTGAGCAATTAGCTCAAAACTAGCTCACTTTTGTCACCTGACCTTAGCCTATATGAATTCCTATGCCTATAGTTAGGCTAAGTATAAGGATGGTGTATACCCAATACGACAACCAGGTTGTAATTCTATGGTTGCACTTGATATATTCCTTGTTCTTTCTAAAGTTCAGAATTGCGTGCAAGTGTGGCGTTGGTGCAGAGAATTTTTGCCAATGAAGAACTACACTGTTACTACCCCTGATGAGAGTCGAACCCTTTCTCTCCGCGTTATAGGCTGATCTCCCTAACCAATCGGCCACCGTACAACACAGGTAAAGGCTGATAGCCACAATTTGTCTGAGTGTTCTTCTTTATGCAGAATGTTTTAGCGCCAATAATTTTTTTTAATCTAAGCTTATCTTCTATTACCATGCAGAAACTGTTTATTGTTCCTTAAGTTTATCCACACATTATTTGGATCATGATTTCAAACATTTTAAATGGTCCGTTTTAGTAACTTTTAGAATAGGGGCCTACAATGATCATCAGAGAAAGGAATAATAGAAATCCTACTTCGGCTATTTATTACACTCTATAGTGGGTCATCTTCCCCATAGACAATGACAGTCGTATTTATGGATCGTTATAATTACGTACAAAGGGAGGGATGTAGTGATTTATTAGACGGGTCTGTTAATTAACAGGGCGCTTTCATTATCGAGAGCTAATTATGCACTGGCCAAACGATCGCAATAATTTCGCGCGTGTCGTCTTTGGCGTCCGTATAATTAGATATTAGATCCCTCGTCTACGCAAATAGTCATAAATCTGAACATCCAGTTAAATCGTGTTCTGAAAACAAGCAGCGCCGTAATAACGTGTAATCAAAACACGCTGGGTATAATAGGCGATACAAAAACAGCGTGACCTCTTTGATAGGGTAGGTCCTAGACTCCCTACGATGCATAACCCTGTGCTTAATAGTGGAGACTACGATCACTCCAATGGTAGTCTCCGTCTCTCCGCTATTAATCATGCTCTGATGATAGACCTATACTGTGAGGAATTGTTAAGTTAGATGAATTGCTAGGCCTAACTTATATCAACAGCTGTGATAAAATATAAAATAGAACTAATTCCCGAAAATACAATTTCAACCACCGTCGGTAGCGGTTCTTTGAATTGACCGCCCACTTTGTAAGACGCAGAGCACAGGTTCGACACCTTCTCTCTGAAACGACTTCTGTATACAATTGCTTAAAATTATGGACCTTGAATGACCTTCAACTCATAATTATTGTTCAGCGTCATCGACTGATGCTTAATATTATTAGTCATAGACATTTAATCAATGTTACTTATATAAGAGCAATATCATTGATTTTCACTCTTCGGCATTTATGTTTCTTTTACGTTTCGCATTATTGCATACAGTGACCATCGATATCTATTAGGCCTAAATATATCGATGGCAGCGACCCCGAGCTCTGACGGTTTAAGTATTTTTACGATAATCATCAATGATAATCAGCTATTGCCATAATAAATCATTTTTAGATTACAACTTAGGAGCAAATGGCGTATAGACTGGAATGGTGCTAGCCTACATTTATCTCAGAATCATTTCCATCCGTTGCATTTATAAGACTGAGGTATAGTAGCCCCTTGCAATTATAGCAGCGATTGAGCTGTCTATAAGCATTAAACATGGCGATCGCTTGCTTAAAATACAACAAAAGGGGGGTTTAATATAGCAGATGCAAACCCCAAAGAAGAATTTTCATCAGTCACACAAAAATATAGGTCCGTGAGATGGCAGGTGTTACTTTATAAAAACAGGATGACACTTTTCATAAGTTGGCAGCTGCTGGATAGAGTTATTATAGGCATCATTCGAAGTCTGGACAACAATTCATCTCATGATAATAGACTCCCCCCCATGCAGCCCCCGCGAAGGACGGAGTAAGTAAATCTGCAAACTACACCATTCTGAACTGGACAGCTGTGATAAATAAAAAGCTGCTCTTCAGCGCAAGTCATTCTAAATTAGCTTCGTTCAGCTGCGCCTGAATTATCTCCAGACAATCGTCTCTTATGCACAATGTTTTCTCTGTATATAATTTGGGCATTGTGTCCAAATGGTGTCAATAAAGCAACGATGGCTTTATGGTTGACTGAGAATATTGGAAGATCCATATTGCTGCATTATTGCACCTTGGATTTTATTAATATTCTTAATATTTATTAGGTTGCTGCTTTTAATAGGACTATCATGTTTTGTCAGCACGCCTTACTTTCTTTGAAAATAGTTCTTGACTTCTTCCAATTATTAAAAATCAACATTCTTAACAAGACTATTTTTCTTAATAGAACCGGCCCAGAGCATTACTTTGGACTAATTTCCGTTCATTTCCGCTTTTATTGGTTTGTACAAAAGACTGTCAAAAGTGACTGGCAGACTGCCTTTGTTGTTAAATATTCTCATTAAACAAACTAACAGGGCCTACAACGACTTTTTGTTCTGTGATCCGCTTTAATTTAACTATTGACATGAAGAAATTCTCAGGAACCTATATTTATTTCGATCATTGGAGGCGACCGTTAGGCCATAAAAACACAGCTGGTGGCTGTTACGTCTGCTTACTTATCTACACCGCTGGCTGGCACCCTCTGGTGATCACGGACGGTAGCTGGAGGAGTGCCAG
>JAQFXW010001122.1:0-15717 GCA_034693945.1 Dendrobaena attemsi | reverse complement strand
AATTTTAAATGGGTTAGAGCTGAAATTAGGGTTAGGGTTACGGAATGAATTAGGGTTAGGGTTATGGCTAAGGGGGGCCCGGGCCCCCCCCCTGGATCCGCCACTGATCATATCTCATGGACTTTTGTGTTTCAGAGGGGACCCTTTAGTCGCCTACTCATGAAGTCCTGATTGTCCCTCAAAAGATTGCGTGTTTTGCTACAGTACAGATGTGCTGTTGGTCCCACCTTTCTCGAGAGTTGTGGTTTGAGCTTTTCAGTTTGTCCCTCCCAAGGTTTTGCAAGCAAGTGAAATCTGTATTGTGTGTGTTTTATGTTTAAGGAATTATCGCCAATGTGTGTTTTCAAAGTGCTATTTTACAATATATTGAATATTACAATTACAAGTGGACATGATGACTTTTTGATTTGATGTTATGCTATTAACTTAGGTAATGTCTTCTATGATGGTGTTATTATTGATACTCTGTGCATAGGGCTTGTTTCTCTTTGCATTGAATTGGTCGTTTGGAAGTAGCTGTGATGCTAATGGCCATGCAAAATTCGATTTAATTGTACGAGAGCTCATGAAGGTTGGTTTCCACTTATTTTACTTACTCAAAAAGCTTAACTCCATGATAATGAATCCACAGCATAAAGAAATGAATATAGGTCTACGTGTATGTTTGCAAATTGCTTATAGGAATTGATCTTTTCTCCTGATAGGGCATAGAATTCTAAATTATAGTCCAGAATAGAATTATGGAGATTGTTTGTGTAGATTAAGCTTTTCTGTTATGGTTAAATATTTTAAGGATTGATTATAGTTGCAATTGGAACATTCAACATTGCACATCAATAACAAATGTATGATTTTTATTTTTTTCTAAATACTCGACATTTAGGGTGACTTATCTGATGAGACTTATCAACAGCTTGGGATGGTAAAAAGAAATCGGACATCATATGAGGGTCTCAAGATTTCATATCCAGATGACGAAAGTATCTATACATACCAGTTTCTTGGGACAACAGTCACTGGTAATGCACCTGTTAAAGAATGGTGGTGCAAGTGGTCTAACCATCTCAGTACATTTCCTCCGATACCTAAAGATGCGCTTTACAATGAAATCATTGTGCCTACGCTGGATACAGTACGCTACACGTTTCTCATGAACCTTCTCGTCACCCACCAGAAGCCGGCGCTGTTTGTTGGTCCAACGGGAACTGGAAAGAGTGTTTATATTATTGTGAGTTCAGTCTCTTTCGGTAATTTATGAATACTGCAGTATATAAATTCGTAAGTTTAGTCAGATTCTTTACTCAAGTATTCGTGTAAAAGTGGATGTCAGAGCATTGATTTGTTGTGCGTGAGTCTGAACTTATAATTTAGATATCAATAATCTTTGATAATTTGGATACATTTCGTTGGGTGGTAGTAAGTTATTCAGAAAGATTTTTTAGTGTATCATTTGAAGGATTTTTTAACCTGCTTTCAGACTTGAGTGAAGGTTTGCCATGTATAGTTTCATCATCATCATCAACCTCATCATGGTGATGAGACCATGGGCTTATCACCCATACTTCTATGTGTTCAACACCACTTTTAAATATGTTGTCCATTTTGTCTAGCCATTGTGACCTATGTTGGATTCTGCAGCAATGTTCCACACCATTATATGTCTATGTCATCTAACTTGTCGTTCTCTTTTGTTTGTGCCATACATCATCATCCCAAAATACTTATGCCTTGAACTTGTATAGTTTAATTGCAGCTAATTAACTGAGTGGGTGTGCTGTTGCCTAACTTGACTATTTTGTATGCAAAACAGAAGTTTAATTATAAATTTTGTTTGATACTTGTTGAACTTACCACAGCTCACTTTGGTTTGCTGTTTGGAAATGTGCTGTTTTGAATTGTAGGACTATTTGCTGAGGCAGATGGACAAGCGTGTCTATAAGCCAAGTATACTGAACTTTTCAGCACAAACGAGTGCAAACCAGACTCAGACAATCATTATGTCGAAACTGGACAAACGTAAAAAGGGATTCTTCGGACCACCAGTTGGATTTAAAGCGGCAAGTATTCTCTCTTAATTTATCAATTGAATGAGCTTGTTCATTTTCAAATTGTTTATGTTGCTCCTAGAATTGCTATTTAATTACAATGCTGTCTGATTTCAATGCTGTAGTAATGTATTATCCTGTTCACAGTATAGTCTGAGTTTAGTGTGATGTGACTCTGTTGGTTGCTCTTAAATTATGAACTTAGTAATTACTATGCATCGTGCTCAGATATGTGCCATGAACATTTAGAAAATGCGTGATTGTTGGCATATTGCTTACAAATAATGAATGTTGTTATATATATTATGCTGTTGGTGTTGGTCGTAGGTTGTTTTTGTTGATGATCTCAACATGCCAATCCGTGAGACGTATGGGGCACAGCCTCCGATTGAGCTGCTGCGTCAGTGGCTGGATCATGGTAACTGGTATGACGTGAAGGATTGCAGTCCAATCAAAATAATTGACATGCAGATAATGGCTGCAATGGGCCCACCAGGTCAGTCTTCACAGATACATGTATGTACTATGTACATTTAAATGACTGTCGTTTTTGAATTGACTCTTCATTGAGAATTCTGAAAAATCTTGAAAACATTCATTACTACATTTCACAGCAAATGACACTTGCCATCAATATCGTGTTCTTCGTTGCAATGGCTAATGTATGGGGTGTGGTTGGTGTAGTGGTACGTTCAGTGCCTTGTCACCGGAGGCTCACAGGTTAAAATCTTCTCAATCCGCTTACGAACCTTGGGCAAGTCCTTCGTTGGCAGTTGTTCCTCGTTTTTGGCGAGCTCGTTTCTGAACAGTTCAAACTATGAGAGGCGCTATATAAATACTTGAAATTTCTGAATACAATTCAATGTCACAATAAAATTAGTACAATATTTAGATCTCTGTCTTTCAACAAATCTGACCACAATCATAATAATAATATTCTTTTCGTGATTTTTATATTTTATTAGTACACGTTCCAAGCAGTGATGCACTTAACACATAGGCTGTTTCTGGTCATCCACGAGAGAATCTGACTGACCACTCAACGGGGATAAAGTGACAGCGACGGGTCTATTGTCCTCCGAGGTGATGTCTATACAGAGTCGTTCGTGTAAGGCATCACACCCTGCACGGTCGGCTATGACAGCATGCAATGAATAGGCTCAAATGCTAATTTGACACGCTTTGTCGCTGTCAGAGACAATTGAGAGTCCAAGATCAATTGTAACATTGCTTGCCCAGTTAAGCCACTAGCCCCTGTCTGTATCGAACTCTGAGGGACGTATTATTATGTCCCTCGCGTCCTGACAAACCTAATTTTGGACGTATTACTACGTCGCTAACAGTCAATGTGTTAATTTATGTCTGCTGATTGTGCTCTGCTGCTGCTGCCTGTGCAGGTGGTGGACGTAATCCGGTGACACCAAGATTTCTTCGACACTTCAACACAATCACCATCAACGAATTTGATGAATCTGCCATGGTTACCATCTTCCGTAGCCTCATGGACTGGCACATCTCAGCCAAGTACTGAAATCCGAACTGATCTGCGATTAGCAAGAATTGATTTTTCATAACATTATGCAGACATACAGTAGATATAAAACTAGTTCATTGTTGTATTTATTTGGAGGCTATCAGAACAAATTTGCTGCTTGTTGTCACTTATATTGTGCACTGTGAACTTTTTATGGGGAAGATATAAACTTTAGTTGTATTGTATCCTGTGTCCAGTTTGTTTTTAGATATACGTTTTGTGCAAATAATGCATCTGCTTTGTTTGCCTCTAGGTATACCTTAAAGCTGATCATCATAAGATAGGTATCATCTGTTGTGAATTAATTTTGTTGTGCTTCTAGAGGCTTTAACCCAGAATTTGAGGAATGCGCTGGACAGATAGTCGCTGGAACACTGGCGCTGTACTTGGAAGCTATGAAGTTCCTTCTCCCTACTCCAGCCAAGTCGCACTACCTGTTCAACCTGCGTGATTTCAGTCGCGTCATTCAGGGCATTACGCTCTCCTTACCTGAGACCACAAAGACCCCACAGACGATGAAAAGACTTTGGGTTCATGAGGTCGGTGTTGCCATTGTAGTATAGTATTATTTTAGTATGTATTTTTATGTGTATGATGCTACAAGCAGATTCATACATGCTTGTTTTCAACAAAGGCTTGTTTCTTGTGTTAAGAGTGCAAGTACTGGTTTGAATAGCGAGCACAGATACTTTGATAAGTGCCAGTGATAAGTACATAAAAATATTCACTGTTTAAAAATAAATGTTAGCTGAAACTTATTTCAAAAACAATTTACAATGTAGCAAGCAAATTTGATTGCAATAGAGAAATATTAACACTGCCTTGTTATTTACAAGTCTGCTGAGCTGTAGTTTCATGGTTGATGACATGTCATCAACAGCACAGACAGTTTCTTCTTCAGTTATAATATTATATTAGTATGTTTGTAATAATACGGTAATGGTAATTAACATGCATTTGATGCATTTGTTTGTTTAGGCTTTTCGTGTTTACTATGATCGTTTGGTGGACGATGCTGATCGTGGATGGGTCTTCAGTTTTGTTAAGAAAGTAGTTGAATCGCATTTGAAAGAAAACTTCAACGATCTGTTTACTCACCTCGACTTTGATGGAGATGGAAAGGTGGTAGAGGATGACCTGCGTAGTCTTATGTTCTGTGACTTTTCAGATCTGGCTGATCACTTGAAGAACTACCTTGAAGCACTTGATATGGACCAACTGAGTCAAGTTGTTGAGGGCTACTTGGAGGAGTTCAACACTTTGAACAAGAAGACCATGAATCTCGTGATGTTTCGGTGAGACATCCGTCATGCTTCATTTCACGCTATTGGGGTTGGTCACTGTGGCCCATGAGCAACCAGATGATATAGTTGATCAGTTGTCTCACACTCACTCTGGATGATGCAGCTGTGGTATTTTTATAACAAATTGAGTTCGGCCATTGCTGCTCTCTATTGATTGCTACTGTTGGGGTTGTTCTGCTCTTTAAGCTTTGTGAGATAGTTTTTGGGAGACTTGGGAGACATTAGGTGATCATCGTGCAATTGTCAGGGTTGCTTTGCTGTATTATGCGGTGTAGTTCCTTTCTTTCATTCTTGAATATCTTTCTTGTACCACAAAATAGTGGAAGATTTAATTCTGTGATTTGGACCTGCAAAAAGCTTAATATTTTTTCTTCAATATAACTTTCCCAATCTGCTTTAATTTTATTTTGAGGTAGGACATGCTTGATATTTTTGCTAGTGATATATTTCTGTCAATGTTTTGAGGTTCGTGTTCTTAAGACTAGCTGCTTAAAATTTTTGTGTGGTCAATATTTCCCTTAGATTTGCCATAGAGCATGTGTCTCGTATTTCTCGAATTATCAAGCATCCAAGGAGCCACGCTCTTCTGGTCGGAGTTGGTGGCTCTGGTCGACAGTCGTTGACTCGACTTGCTGCTCACATGGCTGACTACGACCTATTCCAGGTCTGGTCATCAGCTGATTTTTCAAGAAAACTGGCACACGAGAAAGCTTTATTAAAATGTTATTTACTATTGCTATTTGATGTTATATTTAAGGATTTACTTGCCATAAACGATAAAAATAATGATATAGCAGTTCAATAAATCCTATTATTTGTAATGTACTGTTAGTTAATGACTTGCTGGGTTTGTTTCCCTAGTGGTGATTTATAGTTATAATGAGTTCACAATCTTAACCTTGTAGAGAGGACAAAATGTTGGGCTTGTGATCATTGATTTTCTACATGTAATGAAATGACTGATATTGCTGATGGAATTAGTGGTAGCAGTGTTGATAATAAGAACAAAGATTTCTCTAGTAAATTCTTATTTACTTGCCAAGTTGCCTATGAACTATAGGTGAAGTTTTTGAACTCTGTAGGTTGAGATCACAAAGAGCTATTCAATGTACGAATGGCGTGAAGATCTCAAGAATATTTTGCGAAAAGCGACGTCATCAGACGCTAATGCAGTCTTCCTCTTCACTGATACTCAGGTAAGCTGCTTGTCGTGGTGACTTGATGTCATTCCTCTGAAACACACTTACATGTAAATCATTTACTGACAACTTGTTCAAGGTAAGGTCACTATTATAGCTTAATCCCTAAACATATTGCTACTGCTTTTTTGCTTTCTGATAGCGATATGTGTTTCGTATGATTCAATATAGTACTTTTGTGCCTTAGTGTATGTTACTGAGTATAGGTTGTCGTTGCTTGCATATGTAGTATTTTATATCTAAATTCTATGACTGTGTAGTGATCTCTTAAATATATAATATAAATACATTAATACTTGTTTATATTCTTATGTGGCTTGTGGTAACTTGTGCTTGCTTGCATTTGCAGATAAAGCAAGAATCTTTTCTGGAGGATATTAGCAATCTGTTAAATTCGGGAGAAGTGCCAAATCTCTATCCAGCCGATGAGAGAGCAGATCTGTGTGAGAAGATGCGCATACTTGATAGGTATGGAAGAAACAGAACTTTTTTTAATATTAAAGGATAGAAGTATAAATATATTTTAGGCATTTCTTCTCTGAATTTCTGTTCCTAATTTTATAACTTTTAATGTATGGTTGTGTTTTGATTGCATATGATTGTGCTAAAAACTGCATACCTTGGCTTCCTTTTGATGCAATAAATTCTTTGATTGAAGTGAATTGAATTAAATTCAATAACTCATGTTAGTGCTGCTTTAGTTCTGATTGTAGCTGATGATCAGTATTTTGGTATCGCAATATCACTCTGTGGGATCATTATTGTGACTTTTGTAGGCAGAGAGACAAGGCCAAGCAGACGGATGGCAGTCCAGTTGCTCTGTTCAACATGTTCATCCAGCGCTGTAGGGATCAGCTTCACATTGTTCTGGCAATGAGTCCCATAGGTGATGCATTTCGGAATCGCCTTCGCAAGTTTCCATCGCTTGTCAATTGCTGCACGATAGACTGGTTCCAGGTCTGTTTATTTGTATACTAGTTTCTGTTGCAAAAAGAAATATACCTATATCACTATTAGATTCATGTACTTAGGAGGCTGTTGTTAAAACACCTGGGCTCGGAAAATAGAATTTAAATGCCATGCATTAATTATGGTACAGTAAGGGATCATTTGCAATGCTCTCTTGAACACGTCGACCGTTTGAACATTTACTGTCCACCCGCGAGGGTCCTATGAAACATTAAAATCGCCCCTACCCGGTTCAATCGCGACACCAGAGGGTTGATTTACTTTGTTTCTATAGACCGTCTTCGCCCTCTATTGAAATCAGGCGATCAAAGACGACGACTCAGGTGCAAATTAGATCCGTGTCACGCCTGTCAAAGAGCATCGACCGGCAAAGGTCCGAGTTGAAATATGAAATAGGCTATTAGGTTACCACTGTAGCATTGATTGTTTCCCATTGAGGTTATAGCCGCTGTCAAGCCTGTCAATGAGGGACGTGCTATTACATCCCTCGCGTCCACGTAAACCGAATTTTGAACGCCTTATTACATCCCTCGCAGTCAATGTGTTAACAATATGTAATGGTAACTGTCTGTTTTCTGCCTGTTTTCATGAAGATTACAATTACAGATGAAACTTGTTGCAATTTTATTGATTCACTTTGAATTTATCTTAAGTTTCTCCATAATTTATTATAATGTTGTTAAAACTCGTTAAAAGCCCAATTAGTTACAGAACTCCTCTTTAGGAAGCAAGTGATGACGATGATCACATTCTAATTTATTCTCAATGAGTCTCTCACATCAACTATACTCCCTATCCATCTTTTACCGATGCCCAGTTCAAGGTTCAAGTTTTATATTCACAAGTTTCTTGCTCGCATCTCCAGCGATACAACAAACACAGCATGTAAGAAGACTGCCCTAATTCTTATCATGCTATCTACAGGCTTATTGGTGACAACTCCGAACACTCAGTAGAGATGTCACATGTCCATCAGCCTAGTTCATGGACGTGTAATGTAATAAATATAATTATATAATTTTTCTTCTGTTGACCAGAATTGGCCGGAAGATGGCCTGCAAGCCGTAGCGACGCGTTTTCTCAGTGAGGTTGAAATGTTGGACCATATTCGTGCTGGCTGCATTGACATGTGCCGGTCATTCCATCTGTCGACCCAGTTACTGTCGGAAAGGTTTAAGGCTGAGCTGGACAGATACAACTATGTAACACCGACATCCTACCTGGAACTGATCCACACGTTTAAGACGCTACTTGACCTCAAGCGAAAGTAAGATGATTAGCTACTCTAATCATGAACAATAAATTGAGTGTCCAGGTTTGTTATTTCACCCAGTAGTTCATGGTAGTTTGCCAGCTGCAGGAAACTACTTTTCCACTTGGCCTTGGTCGAAAGCACCTCTTAGTAGGGATCGTGAAGAGGCACTACGTAAATTTCGATTTATTGATTGATTTATTGGATGAGTTTATAAGCCGATACCTGTAATAATTATAAGAAAATGTAATTAGAGTCCTCCTAGTCAAAGGTTCATACAAATATGACAATGAAATTATTCAATCAGTCGTAGAAATTTATAATAGCATCCTTCAAGGCTTCTACTTCCGACCCAGGCATGGTCAAAGAGACAGGCCTTAAGGTGACCATTAAAACAGCCCATAGAAGCACAGAGATGTTAGCAGAGAGCAGGAAATAAGTAATTCCAGACAGCTGGATCAACGTCCAACAATCATCGAGAATACTCTTCACAGAACACGCAAACAGGATCAGAAAATCAGCATAATAATGTAGACGAGCACAGTAAGGGCCCATCCATAAATGACGTCACGTACTTAGGGGGAGTCCACGAATTTGTGACGATGTGTGACATGGGTGATAGAGGAGGTCAGAGATGTGTGACATCACGTTTTATTTTTGATAAAACTATCGTTGTTAATTTTTGAATTATTGAAATATATACATGTAGTCATCGTCATTATTGACTGTTGGGTTTGTTATATTATTTTAAATAGCCTACAATGGCCACTCTCAGATTTCATTCATATCAATATGCCTATTAATTTTCAGTTTTACACTTCTGCTCCGACTCCTTTCAGACGTGTATAAAGCGATTGACAGGGCCCAAATGACTCTCCTGGCCCTATTCATATCGCCAGGAGAAGCGTGGATGTCGTCAAATCGATTGCGCTTAAACCCAGCCGACTCAGTTTATAAGCCTGTGAATCTGAATTCCCAAATTACACCTTCTCAACAGTTACTGTAGTTCGTGACCTGGGGATCACTTTTACTTCACATATTCACTGCCTTACTTGGAATTGGTCAGGTCTAGATTAAACACTGGTGGGTAATTTTTTTGGGGGGTCAGATTTCTGTGACGTCCTTTTGGGGGGTGTTAGTCGGTTTGTGACGACGTGAGACATAAGGGGGAGCGGGGGTTGAAAATCGGCTTTAATTGCGGGTCGTCATTTATGGACATTCCGTAAATGCTGACAATAATATAAAGTTTGAAACCCCAAACCTATGGGATACGTTTCTTAATCTTGAGTTTGTGTTGGTAGTCATTTGCCAATCTCAGAGGATTGACTAACTGAGATTGTTTCAGTTGATTAGGCATTTTAGTACAGTCATGTCAGTCACCCATTCATTTACTCGCAGTGCTATTGATTAAAATGGACCAGTGCACTTATGCTTACTAGTGTTATGTTCACTACACCTAGCAATTCATGTCATCACTTTTATTTTTATTGTAAAGTTAACGTTAAGTGTTCTTTCATTCCCGCTCCACCCTATGTTACCATTATTAGGATATCCCTGCTTGCAGATATCTAAAGTATTGTGCAAACTATAAAGTTATTACATAAATTAAGAAAAACATGTGGCAGATTGTTTAAATTTAATGTAGTTAAAAATTACTGAGTCTTTAATTATATTAAAATACTTTCGCTGACTTAACATTAAATTGTAAGTTAATGACATGATATATTTCTTCAGGGAAGTGACAACAGCCAAGTCTCGCTATGAGGTTGGTCTTGAGAAACTGAAAGATGCGCAGTCACAGGTCACAGTGATGCAGAAGCAGCTGAACGACCTGCAGCCACAGCTTGTCGAAGCCAGTCTCAAAGTTGATGCTATCATGCTTCAGATAGAAAAAGAGTCGGTTGAAGTTGCAATAGTCGAAAAGGTAGAGCTTGTATGATGTTTGCCTCTGGCTATTTATATTATATAAATATATATAAATATATATAGTATATAAATATACTATAAATTTACATAGTGCCTCTCACAGTGAGTGCCAATCGGAGAAGGCTCAACAGGCGGAGGAGTGGTGAGATGACCAGGGAACCTGGGCTATTGGTATTGCACATGCTGACCAATCCTGAAAATCATCAATGTGATGTGATTATGGCCTTTGTCTAGAGATATTGTATAACTCTTGTTCACTTACTTTACCTGTGCAAGTTACTTGTGCAAGATTATTTTAATTTGCCTGATTAAGATAGGATTATACAGCATGTTGATTTTGTTCCTTGATTGGCAGCAAGTGAAGGCTGATGAATCTATCGCCAACAGTCAGGCTGAGACTGCTGCTGGAATTAAAGCCGATTGTGACGCCAATCTGGCAGAAGCAATGCCTATCTTCAATGCAGCCATTGCTGCTCTTAATACGCTCACACCTGCAGTGAGTCTGGCTTGCTTGCTTACTTACTTACAGACTATTATTGATTCATGTAGATATTTCTTAGGATTTCCATGTTTTCCTGATTGCTGAATTTATATAAAACTTGACAGTTAAGTAATTTTTTTAAATAAAGCGTCAAAATTAGGTTCACCTGTGATGGCATGCTTAGATAGTCAGTTATGGGTTTGAATTTGCTCAATGAACTCTGTGTATTGGCTAAAATAAAGTTATTAGCTTAATTTTCTGTTTCCAAACAGTAGCGTTTGGTACTGGACTACTGGATTAAACAGCCAGTTTGTCTACTACTCCAAGGCCTAATTGTAAGTAGCGGGTAAACAAAAACATGGCCGTAGGACATGGTCAACTCTTGTCTGTTCTGCTGTAGGAAATGTTATGTTTTCTTTAATTAAATACATTGGGGCGAGATAGGCAGTTGAGACCAAGTTGAAACACAGGGAATTTAATATACAGTCCATATTGATAAATTGAGAGTTGTTGAGTAATTATTGTATAATCAGTGCTTCGACTGCAAAGGTCCAGCAAACCAGTTCAATGCTTATGAGGGATACACACATGCCTGTAATGAATTAGAAATTGTGTATCTTAGCAATCGATTGCAGTTTGTACCCTTACAGATTACAGCATGCATCATTTATTTAACACGTCTGCACTATACTATATTGGATCTTGTATATCATAGCATTGGCACTTAAGGATGTGTGTTACAGCCAATGTATAATATATTACTCGTCATATATAAAAACGTAAGAAATGTAAAAGGTTTCAAATCAGAACAATAAACAGTTTTGATTGATTGATTTATAATATGCAGGATATTGCAATTGTTCGGACAATGAAGAATCCTCCGTATATGATCAAGATGACTGTAGAAGCCGTCTGTGTTCTGAAAGGAATCAAACCAGACCGTACTACGGATATTGCCACTGGCAAGAAGTCCGATGACTTTTGGAAGCCGGCGCTTCGAATGCTTGCTGATATCAAATTCCTCGAAGGACTCACACAGTATGACAAGGTCAGGTTAGGTCATGTTAATAGAAACATGGCCGTAGGACATGGCCAACTCTATCTACTTTGGGCATAGCAGGCTGAGAGCTCCTCTGAGTAGGTTGGTGCAGTGGCGCTACATAAATGCATAAAATGAATTAATGAATTAAAATGAATTTTAATGCTACAATGTTCATGTTAGGTAGGCTTAATATGACATTGTGTCTAATAGGTATTTATAAATACAACTGTAATATACAAAGTTCTGTAATTTGATATCTTACAGAGTTCAGAAGTGCACAAATGCCCTTATGGCGCAAGCACAGTTGTACTGCAGAGCAATTTCGAGTGAAGGGCTTGCTCAACGGCTTGAGGTGGACTTGTAGTATTTTGCTTTCGATAAATGCCATTTAACGAAATTGGTACATTTGTCAGTTTATTTTATACTTTCATTGATTAGACATTTATTAAAAGCATATAAAATTGTTAAAATTGATTCGAAATAGAATGTTTAATGTTATTTACAAACATCCAGGTAAAATAATTTTTAACAGAAAATAATTATGCATTATGTCCTGTCCAAATTATCAATTTTGTCATTCAAGGTCTGACAGGCCATGGGTTGGGAACCAAGTGGTGTATTACATTAGTTAGCAAAACATTGGCATTAAGGCAAGGTCAACCCCAAATGGGCAGTGGAGTACAATACACCCATGTGAGCATATTCAACTGATTTTTTTCCATCTGTGTTCAGGACAACATTCCTCCAGCAGTCATAAAACAAATACGTACACAGTACATGACAAACCCAGACTTCGATCCAGAGAGGATCAAGGTTGCGTCTACTGCATGCGAAGGTCTCTGCCGATGGATATTGGCCATAGAGAAATACGATGTGTAAGAAATAATTACTTTTGACTTCTGTTGTTTTCTTGTTATCATAATGATCATTCAGTGTACATCTGCAAGCTGCGTAAGTTGTGTTGCATTGGTTAAAAAGGTTAGATGGACATATATAGCACCTCTGATTAGGTTGTACTGAACGAGGCGCTTTAGAAATCTATAGATAGAATAGAATAGAATATATCTCTTTTGAGATTATGTCATCGGCTATATAGCTATTACTTGGTATTGTAATTCACTCTTCAGTGGACTTTTTAAATGGGGCTATATAAATTTCGGTCAATTAAGCTACCTACTTAATAATAATAATATAATAATAATTATTCTTTAATGACCAATCGCTAACCGCGTTTTGGTTTACAAGTACAAGTTATACGAAATACGGCCTGCATAGCACGACGTGCAGGTCGGCTTCACAGCAGGTTCGATTTAACTAGTGGCCTAAATGCTGGAACACTCCTGGTACGGCCAAACCAGGAGTGGGGGTGGGTGATCTTATTTTCCAACTGACACGAGACAAACAAAACAACAGAACAGCGCCTTTGGCAGCTGACAGAAACTTAAAATAAATTTTTACTGCCTGTTTGGGGCTTGAACCCATAATCGCTGGATCTGACACTGCTCAGCTTATCGACCAACTGGTCTCTCAGCTACGCCAATTTCGTAATGTTGCTCCCTCGCTCACTTCCTCTGCTGCTTGGATCGTGTGCTACGCACTTCTGCTCTTCTTATTGGCCGCATACCCAAATTTGACCCTGTGTCCAGTTTTATGCGTGATGTCCTTCATTGGCGTTTTCTTAGGCAACGCATTGTGTATATAGGATAGCTGCCATAGTTTGGCGTTGCCCGCTTGGCCTTGCTCCTACCTACCATTCAGAGTTATGTAGCCCTATCCTTAGTACTAGATACTCGCTCTTCCTTCGCTCGGCTGAACAAGGTCTGCTTGTTTGTTAACTTTGCGCACACATCTACTAGGCAGAATTGTGCTTTTTCAGTGGTTGGCCCCTTGACCTGGAACAGCTTACCGTCTTCCATTCGCTTGCTCCCTAGAACTCCCTCTCAAACTTTTCTTTCTTACCTTATGTGCTGGGATTGGGAGCACCTCTGAGTAGCATTCTTGAAGAGGCGCTATATGAAATGCTCCCAATGAATGAATGAATGAATGCTCCAATGAATTTAAGATAGGCCTAATCTATGCCAACCAGTGATTCCGTTAGTGTGCATCCTGGCGTCCGGGACTGTAAGATTTTGAGGCCGGACTCCGAAAAATACGCCAATCAATTGTTAATGGTCTCCAAAATCAATTCACGATGCGCCCATGGACTCCCAAAACAAATTAAAGCGGCGTCCAAGAGACGCTATAGGCCTAAATACGGTATGTCACCTAAGTTTCTTATTTCATTAAAAAAAGGGTCAAACAGTTCGTGCTCCTCCTTCAGCTCCTTAACCAAAATCGGTTCCACTGAGTCCACTCTTCACACAAAACATCACCTTTGATCAATCGCAATATTCGGGATATTTACTACAGTATTGACCTATGGCTCTCAAATCCTATGGAACTACAAAAATACATGGGGTGGTGTCCATGACTCCTCTCCAATTGGCTGAAAATTTAGGCGTTAATTTTGTTAGTGCGATCTGAGACAACTTGTAGGCTAGGCCTATTCTGCGATTTTATATAGGCCTAAACTTATCTACGCCTTTGACGCCTATTAACTTACAGCCCATGCGAATTCATGAGCTAGAATTGTCAATGAATATCAGGTAATTAGGCCTAGGTATAGACAGTGCTGTCTTTTAAGCTCTTACCGTTTTCTGTCTTCCTCTTGCTAGACAACTGTAGAACATGAACTATGCTGTCTATGAAATGTGATTTGCTACACAATCAACAAATAAATACTTTAGTATAAAGAAACATCAGCATAAACTATAAAAGCAAAATATTCGAATTTCGAAACCACACAGTGTCCATCAATCAGACTTCTAGTCTCGTTTCAGATCTGATTCATTCAGGAGATTGACAGGACGACCACAATGTTGAAAACCACAAGGCCTACTTAACAAAGAACAACAGAGAAGCGAGTCTACTTTTTCTAAATTATTTAAATCAGACTGTTTAAGTCTCCCCAACATTTATAGTTGATATTGTTGTCGATGTAGAGATATCAGGCATCCTGGAATATAAACTACTAAACAAAACATTCGAAAGCAATCAATGGCTATCAATTACACTTCTAGTCCTGTCTTCAGTTCTGGCCCATCCAGATGATTGACACGACTGTCACAATGGCAACACCAATGATGACATCAAACAGAGTTGTTTCGACCATTTGACCGTCGTTTCAGAGATTGTTTCAGACTCTGAAAGTAGGCATAGCGCCTTCTTCACGTGTACTATCCGCGCATCCTTCTTCTTTATCGATTGGCCAGCAGCCATGATGAACTCCCGTCTTATCTGTTCAAAAGTAATTTCATCGTCTTCATATAAACTACTTGATTTCAAATGACTGTTAATGTAATTCATGAAACACAATGCCGTTGGTATTGTAAGAGAACAACGATTTAGTTATGTAAAAGGCCTCACATAATTATATTATACAGGCCATGATTAACTTTAGGCATGGTCACTTTGTGCCAGTGCACAGTGCACACTGCACAGTGGTCTCCACTACAAAGACAAACATTTTTTGCACATGTATTTCGAAATTGAATAGCCTGTAAAAATGCAGCATTGCATGAGTAGTATGCCAGTGGTGGATCCAGGATTTCTTGCACGGGAGGGCAAGAGTTAGTTCTGAGGGGCTTCACATTCTTGCTAGAACAAAATATGATAACTGTCTCTAAATTTCAGTGGAAACTTCAAATGCTGTCATGATGTATGCTACATGTAGGCTAGTCTACTACTACAAACTATCCTATACCAAAATTGTTGAAGTGCATGACGAAATGCACTTATGTAAAAGGCCTCACATAATTATATTATACGAAATGCGACACCATAGATTCGTAGGCCTAATTAGGCCTATGTCGGACCTCAATAAAGTGTGCTATGTATCTTGTATATAGGCGATATTAATCTATATA
>JAQFXW010001121.1:0-15717 GCA_034693945.1 Dendrobaena attemsi | reverse complement strand
GCCGAAGAACCACCTAGGGCGCTACGCGAGATGGACAGGCTCACCAGGAACCCTGAAAGTGTTGGCTAACGCAGGAGCCAGGTGTTGGAAGAACACCTAAGGGCTAAAGTGGCCATTAAATAGGTCTACCGGCTTCCTTACCCTGCCGGGAGAGAGAACTGGTCACCACCCGGCATACATGACCAAGAAACCTCAAGAAAGAGCCGCCCCGTCATCAGCGTAGTGCTAGACGGAGGAGAAATAAGAAGAAGAGTACAGCACATTACACTGTCAGAACTCGAACATGAGCATATCGGTTTTCCAAATCTGTTTCCCAATCGTTGAATAACTCGTGATTCTTAGGTTTCATAAGCTTCGTAGACTGCTTTTACTTGCACTTCTGAATCTCAACTTAAGAGAAAACAACGAGATCGTATGTTGGGATAGTATACTTACTTTGCCGAAGACTACACAGCAATACTGATTAAAAGGTCTGAGCATCAGAAGAATAGATATATATATAATCTTGGGTCAAATTCTGTATAAACTTTTGTTTTGGAGATTTCTATACATTGCACCTCTCGACGTTCATTATTACCTGGAAGTGCTCCTGACTGATGCGGAGTCAAAGTAAACATGCCAAAGCGCCTCATTTGAGCCGTCTGGCGCATGACGGCCGAGTCTACCTAAAGGACTCAATCTTAGATTTTATTTTATTTTATCTTAGATTTTATATTCTTCATTACCCGTGTCTTTTATCCATAATTCTACGCAATTGTAAGCGAAGGACTGGCTCAAGGTCAGTCAGTGGCTCTAGGTGGATTCGAACCAGCAAATCTCCGGTCACAAGGTGCCGATCTACACCACTGTGCCACACTGTGCTTCATTTAAAGCAGCTTTTAAGCAATTGACAGACTCTGAACAAAATGCTCACCTCATTTATGTGTTTGTAGGTTTTTATTAAGTCGACGCTAAGCTTTCTCAGTGGAGCATGACGCGGGTCTCGGTACTTTCTTGTCGTTTTTCCCGGCATCTGAAGAATATCCATTTGGTGTTGGTGGTGACGATGGTGTGACACGAGGAAACAATCCATTTTGGGGTAGTGGTTACCATCGGCTGCCATGACAACGGTTGAGCTCAGTATCCTTAGTTACGGGTGCCAAGCCGAGGTCGTCGAAGAACAAACCATGCTGTAAACTGCAAAGCGATTTCCTACAAATGAAAAAAATGTAATTACTATATATACATTTTACACCATTGATTTACATAATATTAACTTTCTAAATAATCACACATTTCAGCTGGTAAAGTCTGAGATATCTGAAGGGATGGATCAGTCGATTTATGGGTTAGCATAATGGACGAGACACTCTAAAGAAGAATGTAAGATCTGAGATCAAGTCCCGTAGACCCCCATAAGTAGACTCAACCTTCTTTCGCCAGGTGGCGTATTAAATGAGACGCTTCGTCTAGCTAACTCTGACTTAGAATCAGCGCTGCAGTCGAGAGTAGCTCTGAATAATTCAAACTATAATAGAGGCACTATATTAATAATTCAATACATGCAATTAATGCTTACTCAACAAGTGATTTGGAGATCCATTTGAGCTTTTGAAGTTGTGTTAAATGCTGAACTCTTGAAACTAAATTATAACCTGCATCAAAGGTTCTTGGATTTAAGTTGATGGAACTGGGACCAACATCTTGCAGACTGCTTAAACGACTACTGCTGATTTCAGTGGCCAGTCGATTCAAGGCGCATTACTCTACTCATTCCTATATTAGAGCTATTTCGGTACCAGAGCATAGCTTTGTTTATCTTTGTTACATAAGAGCCAGTCACAGATGAAAAATGATTCCGCTCATTCGGCTGCCAGCAGCCCAGCTGTCTAGTGACGCATGAAAGCAATGGGTAAGTAGCCGACCATAGCCTCCAAAAAGGCGATGGGTTCCCGCTCCAGCCTAATAATCGGGAGACTCTAGCAACAGATGGTCCAGCTCGAAACAAATTAAAGTGCCAGCTGGCTGTGTTGCAGCTCTATCAAGGGAATATATTTTGGGAAACTGGTCAGAACTGTTGCCGGAGAGATCATTCTGCTTTTGTTGACTGTTGATTATTGAGCTGTGTGAGTCATGGAATCGATGTATGAAGCAACAATGATCTAAAAGACTGAGCTATCCATGAATCATGTAGTCCTATTGATGGATGAATCATGTATTATCTGAGAATCAACGCTCAATGGATCAATGTGAAGGTCATAGGTTCTGAGTCAAAACAAGGCTAAGTACGGGTACTTAAAAGTTCCCACAATGAAGTTGTGCCTTTTAGGATCCATAAATTGCCATCCCACTGTCTCTCGGATTAAACAACAAATAATCCATCCATTGTGTCCTTGGAGGCATCTGAATACTTAAAACAATCGACTGAAAGTGTCAGACTGATTGATTACTAATAGAATGAGTGAAGGACAAATTTATCCTCAGAAAAATAAAGCTTTGATTTATTGAATATTGAGACCATATTCACAGTAAAAGCTTATCTACATTTACAATAACAGGTCATAGTACACATCTAATGTTCTACAATTCACAACAGACTGCTCTGCTTCCCTAGAACTGTACTTGCTCGTGAGAAGATATGGCTCTTGTCATCATCACTGTATTTACTATGGCGCCATTCAACCAGTGCTAACTGGTGCTCAACACAATGAGCCCTGTACCGAAACAGTACCAAGTACACTCCGTCTATCACGGTCACCTGCCGCTGGCTCTGGAATTCACAGCCTGATTGATCAACAGGTTCTGTGAAGTGGTGCGTAACAGATCAGACTAAAGAGTCAAAACGCTTTTCCATTGAACACAGCCATCCAGTCTCATAGGCATCACAGATTTAAACAAACTCCATGGCTAGTCCATGGACTGTGTGATCTTGACAACCAACTGATGATGGCTTGTGCAAGTGCATGGGTGACCATCAGGGTGTTCAATCTAGTCGAGTCTCCACCACACACTCTGAAGGTCGCCGCCTTGCAACCGAAGGGTTGTGAGTTCAAATCCCACCCGCCGCAAGTCCTTCACTCACAATTGCTCAAGCGCTTCTGCGTGTAAAACTCCCGACACACCTGCGGGCTGTAGTCGGGACCGCCTCTGAGTAGTGGTCTGTAAGAGGCGGTATAGAAATACACAAATACAATACAATACTCTATTTTCGAGATTGTTCATACTTCTCCAGCTGACCATTGGCAATGCAGAATATGATCAGATTATATCGTTATTTTCTACAAACAAACATTTTTGTCAGCATCCGTAGCCAACCCTGCCTACCTAACTTCGTGAAACGCTGCAGCCTTAGTGGGAATAAACAACTACTGGTACAAACGTATGCAGCCCTTTCCACGAATAAACCCGTTACAATACAATCTAGATCGAAACACGAAGTGCAATACAGTTCTCTATTGAGGGACCGACGGGCTACTGAATCTAATGGGGAGGATGTTTTCCATATTCTCCCTCTGGGTTTCCGGCTCATCAGTCCGATGATCTCGATTAGCAGACGCCGTGGCACAAAGCAAGCACACGAAGGCATAAATCATCCCCGATGACTCCAGACAAACGGTTCAACTGTGCACAGACAAATGATTCGGGAGCCACAATCAACGAACACTGTTACCAAAATCTGGACGTCACTTGAGCAGTAAACGTACTCAGACAGGCGCCCATCCGCCTATACGGGACAGGACGATAACGGGCAGGACAGAAGGACAACATCAGACAGACAATGGCCATCAGGACCACGTCAGGGTCATTATCAGAAGTAGTGTCCCTCGTTTTATGACCACTATCATCAGAGCTTCTTCTATTATCATTCCAGTTATTCGTCATCATACGCAACAACCGTAGACGATAAAATAAGGAATATACTATTACTTACTTACAAGCAGTAAGTCGTCATTAAAATTATCATCTGCATCATCATCTACATCATTATATAATTGATCATCATCAACAATCAAGAGACACTGTGCAGTCAAATATTGTACCCCAAATTGGTAACAACCAGTAAAACTCGGGTAGGTAGTATCGGTACTTGCATTGAATCTTCTGCCTGTTCATAAATCTCATGTATTTTCGACAAAAGAGCGTAAAATCTTACTTCTTAAAAATACAGGAAATACAGGACACTTTTGCAAAAATACAGGGTTTTACAGGACAAGGAAAAATACAGGACTTTACAGGAAATACAGGACCGCTCTGAGCCCTCCTGTAGTTCATTTTCAAACAAATTCTACATTTATATAGCACCTCTCATAGCCACAATCAAATGTGTCAATTGCAGCTTTGAGCAATACAGTCCTGCCACTAAGAGCAAGGCAACAACTGATCCTAAACCTAGAGCCAGTTCTAAGCAGTAGCGGACTTGAAGATCAAAAGAATTGATGGAGCAACAGATGCCAAAAGAGGCCAAGTACACCAAATAAATTGCACCTGCAAAGAGAAAGGCAGGAAGAGGCCAAAGCTACCAAATAACTGCCACCTACAAAGGATGACCTGCCTAGGTCGTCCAATGCCACCCACAAAGCAGACAGCAGTTAAGGCTAATGCATAATTGCCACTGACAAAGCAGACAGGTTGAGCCTGCTGAAATTAATCCCTATCAACAGATTCAACACAGCCAAAAGATACTCATAGTGAAAAGCTTCCTCTTAAGCATAATTACATATCTTACAATTAATGTCTGCAAACAATACACAAAAGCATCGCTGGGAAGCTTTCAGACAGGCACATTAATAATGGCTAAGCGTTTTACAGCAAGATTGTTACAGTACGGAGACCAACCACCCACTGTGGCTCGACTTTTATCAACAACAAAACAACTTCAATAATAAAATATTAACAGAACTGTATTCAGCCACCAGCCATCTGTGAGCCTCTGGCAGCATGTGTACGCTGGTGCCAGACATGGCTTAAAAAAGAACTCAAGTAGCAGCGGCAGATAATCCAGATACAAGACCAGTCTGTTTACACTAAATATTCTGCACCAATGGTTTCCGTTTCTATAAAAAAAGCACAGATACTGGAGTCCCTTTATGCAGACAGAACCTTTGAATGTCAACTGGGTCATTTCAAGGACGGGACGTTAATTACTTAGGGTGTCTGATGCCGCGCAAAAAACTCCATTAGCTAATGGCAGGCCGCTTCGAATCGCATCCACAACAAAGCAACTTCACCGCTTAAAATAACGAGAATGGAAACTCCAATACAGTGCTTGGCTTAGCTCCGATTCATCATTGTTGAAACGGACGACTTTAGAGAGGTCACACACATGGCTTGAAGAAAAAGACAAAGCTGTCACATCGGCTGAGAGGTTAGGTTCTTTGATGACGATATTGCCAGGAAACATGCCATTGTGCATGTTTGCGAATGTATTCATTTGAGAGGACACAATCAATGTCAAGATACATATATATAATATATATGCTTATCAATGTATGCATGTATACAATTTATATGTTCAACACATACAAATATACATGCATTCACGCAGTAATCTGTATGTACCATTTTACCAGCATGTATGACAAGCATTCAAATCTTGTATTGTGTTCCAGTATTTATATAGCACCTCCCAAAGTATGAACGGGTCAGAGGCGCTCCCAACTACACTGTTCCTACAGCGCTGTGGCAGAGTCAAATCTAACATTGACCATGTCACCTGACAAGAAGTAAGTTAACTTTATCTATGGTGGCAAGTACATGCCCTCTTAGATGTTATATTCTTCAATCCAGTTTCTCTTCCATTATACTATACCCCTCAGTGAGAGCAAATATCTTTGGATGAAGAACTTGCTAAAGGTCCCTACACAATGTGGTACACATTGGTCTGAAATAGTTTCGAACCTGTTACCCTATGGTTAAACAAGGCATCAGACACACCCCTGTTTCCCACAAATCAGAAATTCGTGTAGGAGATGGTGTACACCTTCACATGCATTCAGGAATGTACTCATCTTATAAGCATGTCTATGGTTGCATTTTAAACAAACCGAACATGGGCAAGGAGTAATAATAATACACTGGACAAAACATCACATATGAAATAAAAAGCCCAACAAGAAAACATCTGTCCTAAGCAAGCAGACATCTACAGTGACAAGAAAGATGATGGCAGATGATCCCATGCAACAACAACAAACTGAAAACAACACACTCTGTCACTAAGAACAAGACAAAAAATGCAGACACAATGCAATGAAAACAAATCGAGACAATTTAAAAACACAAATGAACGCTACTATGGTTTCTTTATCCAAAGCCATTTTGATCTAGCATACATTGCTGTCATTGTCTGCCATAACAGAGACAGACAATCAACAACAAAAACATGATTTAATAGAACATCCAAAAATCAGGTATTATAGTCCAATCATCTCTTTGTTTGCCCTATTTAGTAAGTTCATGTGTCACTGATCGGGGTGATCCAACTAGCGGGCTGAAGGTCCCTTAGCAGCATTTTATGTTGTAATCTTTCTATTATCTAAACATGCTTGTAAATGTGTGCACTTATTGCAATTGCTGTTAAGTTGTTATGTGCAATGTTGTGTATCTGCTGATGATTACAACAAAGATTATTTGACGCCTTGACTTGTGGTATGTTCGGTGCCTTATTACCACAGGGTTTCAGGTTCGAATCTACCTTAAGCCATAGAGTAGGGAATGAATATAGAGTAAGTCCTTCACTCGCAATTGCTCTGTGGGGAGTAGCCTTATTACAATGGATAAGAAACTGGTACATTGAATATGTGATAGAGTCCGAGAGGTAGACTCAACCTGCTTTTGCCAGGTGGAATATTAAATGAGGCGCTTTGGGCCTTCGGCGTTTTAACACCGACTCTGCATCAGTGCTGTTGTTGAGAGCGCCTCTGAGTAGCAGCACACCGGAAGAGGTGCAATAGAAATCTTTAAATGAATGAATGAACTAATCTGATAACCAGAAGAGCTCCTCACAATACGACCAGACAAAAATAAGACACAAGCAGACAAAACGGTGTGTAAAGAACAGGTCCAATAGAGTCAAACACCAAACGATGCAACAGCTGCTCACTTCAGATTCCCAAAACAGATGACAGCCAAAGAGTACAGGCCTATTAATGCAAAAGACAGAAGAACTGCCAGACAACATACAAGCCTGTCAGATATGAAAAAAGGCCAGACAAAAAACGCCGAACGGAACATCTGCCACGGAATCCCTTAGAACAAGATAATCAATCAAGAGATTCAAGACAAGACGAAAACAACAAGAAACCGCACACGAAACCCAACGTATGAACACAGACATTCGACGAAAACAACGCACATAAACAAAAAACCAACTGCATAGAGAGACAAGAACAAGCCGGCCACATAAGACGATACGACACGAGTAGGTGAGACGAGACGCAGCAGCGGCAACCAAGCCCCAACGGACGGCCAGCCGGACAAGACGACGCAACAGACATAGCATCACGTGACCAGCTCCTTACGCCCAACCACTGCCCGCCCGACCAGCGCCGTCCCCTGTGACGGCTTTAAGCTATACAGGGAAAATCAATGCCGGTAATCTAGCGCTATGTGAGCTGCGCATAAAATCCAAAGGCGGCGGCACGATCTATCCGGCGACGTCTCATTCCAATAGACCTGCGTCGTATATCTGCGGTCATCGACGATCCCACGCCTCGCCCACGGTCACCTCGCTCACGTCCCCGGCGAAGAGAAATGAACAGCTGCCAGACAATCTAATGTTGTGCAACAAATATGCCGATGGCCACCAGTTGCGTGCCTTCTTCGACTGTCGCAAACCTCTAGTCGCAGAATTTAACCAGATCGACCGACCGACCAGCATACGCCTTCAGTCTGATGAGCTGATGCAAGGTCGGAAGGACACTGTCAGAGGGATATGCGCAAATGTCATGGACAGAGGTATAGGCAGACTGATACACGGCTGGTCATGTACAGATATACAGTTGGGACATACAAACACACACAGATCAAAGTAATGAGGATCTGTTGTATACATTGAAACAGCAAAAGACAGGAAGATGCACAAATTTAGGCAGACAAGTGCACAGACCCTATGCTCTGAAGTATCAATAGATACAGACAGTAGGCCAAAGCAGTGCAGGCAGAAGCAAAGGCAGACAAGAGCTCACATAGACACATGAAGACCCAAACTAGGGCATGTTGAAGCAGAAGTAAAGGCAGACACAACCAGACAAGGCAGGCTAAAGCAATAGCACGCTATGCACTAGACAAACTTTCCATCAATTGTTCAAAGGGATTTAATCAGACAAACAACATTGAGCTGCATTCCAACACAAAACATCTGCAAGCAACTCAGTGCACAACAATTCAAAGACGGTCACAACAAACCATAACGTCAACCCTAGTAAGCAGCACTCCATCATCATCTTCATCTACAAACAGCCCTCCAGGATATTGCATTGGAGCATTCCCAGGACCCCACAGCATCCATGAAAGCCTGTCAAGTCAACCACTCTCTGTCTCAAAACCAGAGGCTTCTATCCATACACCAAGCGGGCGCAAGTCGCCCAGTGATAAATAGGGAGAGAATCGTTTATTCAAATTTTCTACATATATCCAGCGAGAAATGAATTTAAAACACATGTGCAATGTGCAGACCGTGAATTAGTGGGAGAAAGTCAGTTAATCCACCTGTGCAGTGCTCCAGTAGAAATGAAGGAGGAGAGGAAGGGAAATTGAGGGGTACTAAAAAAAGGTTGTCAGTTGTTAGATATGGAGAAGGTAAGAGTAGTGGCTAAAAAGTAATCCGTTTTTTTTAGCCTGTTTGCAATGGGTAGGATAGAAGCCCCTGCTCAAAACCCTCTCTATAACACTATAGATCAAACCCAGGAAACATCTTCATAAATCGAGACAGATGTCCAACCCTGAAATCCTCTTCCTTGGACCACTCTGAGGCCTCGCACAGCCCAACATTTGTCCTGGCCACACAGGAGCACCACCGTTGGCGTCCACCGCTACCACCCACCACCACCAGGTAGACCCTGCTACAGCAAATCCTTGAACTACACACTGCCTATTAGTAGCACAGGCCCCAATCTACTTTCTCCTGTGGCCAGACACAACTCCATCCCAAACCCACTCCAACCGTGTCTGCTGCTGCCTCAGCCTCTCTGCACACCCACACCCACAGACCAGATAACTTTATTGCAGCCTACTGTACTGGTAGGCTCTAGTCGTTCCAAGAAACCCAGCAGCTGGATAAAAACCTTTGCTGCCAGGGAATTCGCCAGAATTCGCCAGACGTGGAGGGATACTAGGCTCTTCAAAGGGTGACCTCCGCCCATGCCACACCCCAGCAGGCCACTTAGCTCCACACATTAACTTGTGCTAATGAATCGTAATGATCCTCTGGTGTAAAACACTTCCAGTGTTCCTTGCACCTACAGTCAGCCAGCCCAGAGGAGTCAACGTCCTTACAATGTCAAATACCTTCTTTCGTTTCACAGCTTCAGATCAGCTCAAATACAGACAACCACATTCAGCTTCAGGCTAATTAGAACTACTTTCCTGCTTAATACAAATTAAAGGCCTTCAGTTCAACTGCATTTCAAGCAAATGCACATCTACCAGGACATTTAAATAGCGTTATTTCTCAAGGCCATATTAATCAATCAATATTTTTACTAAAGTACAGGCTACACAAATATACTGACATAAAGTAGAAGGCAAAAAATATAGCTGAAACCAGAGTTGATTGCTCATTTACAACACTGAAACATTAGTCTAAGGTACAATTAATGCCTATCTACAACAGTTGGGGGGAAAAAATTAATGGCAATATTATGCAGGAATTAAGTTTGTGTGGGAAATAATGTAGATATTGCGATTCAGTTAAAAACTCCAAACATGACCCTGAGGGTCCGTTCCTCACATTCTCAGTATAGTGCAGTGATAGTGAAAGGTCAGCAGGGCAACACCAGCAGAGTCAACAGTGTCAACACGTAGGTACCCAAGCATAATCAATTATGCTTGAGTGTTGGGTATGTGACACTCTAACTGTGTGTTTACAGTGTAACTTTGCACTAATTACTCTAGATCCACATGGAAAAATTATTTTGACAGTTCCTCTCCAGAATGTTATATTTAACCCAAAAGGTATAACAATACTCTAAAAATAATTGTAACTTCTTCATAACAATATTTAATGTTATTCTAGTCATTGTTACTGCCTATAATAACAAAGCCTCCTAAATGTTGGCAGCACTGGTGATTGAGTAACACGAGTATAAATAATGACAATCTGTTGGGCAATTGTTAAGCTTTAATTTTGTGAGATGTCAAGACACAAAGAACATGGAGCTTTCTGTCAATAGAATATTGTTTCATAAATTTCAGCATGAAAATGATTTATCAAATGTCATCGCTCTTATAAGCAACAACAAGTTGATAATGATCGACATGAAAAACACCGTTTTTGCTTTGAATATTGATTCTCCCATAAACAAGTGTCAATCTACAAATTATAATTTTATGGCATGGGGAAATGGCATCAATAAAGGACACAGCAGGGAATGCAAAACCAATTTTGTGCTAACCGAATAACCGGTTTTACTGTGGTTTAAAAAAATAAAGCTAGAGCAGATAGAGCAGAATTTTCTAACTAAATTTCTCTCCTGATTGAGATTTGAACACCCAACCAACTTCTTGCTCAACAGTCGAGAACATTAACCACTACACTATCAGACTATACCCTTCCATATACAAGTCAACATATAATAATCATACTTGTCACCTCCTGGTGACAGTTCAGGGCAGTAATGAGATGGCCAAGCAATTGATTGGAGATTAATTGTCCACTAAGTAATATGCATAAACGAAATGACTGAGATAAGGTCTATATCAATGATCCCAACAACTACATATTTCCATAATTGTTATTAATAACTAGACTCCATTGTATTTCCATTGTGTAATGCAAAAGATACAAACCCATAGTTCAATCAAAAAAATGCACTGTATTCAATAAGATGATGTTAAAGCATCCAGCTATCTACAGACAATATCCTTTACTAACATTGATCCAAACCAGGTAAGGTAAGGTTTTACAATTCATGTAGAAATCATCATGGATCTAGATCAAGTGTTAGAAATTATGACAATCAGTGAGAATCACATTTATTGTCGTTGGAGGTAACAGAGTACAGGCTACGGAGTGCAACAGAAAATCCTATAATTATTAAGCGCCTTAAACAAGAGAACCAGAGACAGACAGAGAGGGAGCAGAACCACAGGGCACAGAAGACGGGATGGAAAATTGATCAACGGGAATGGAAATCCGAAAAGGACTAGGTTTCAGTTCAGAGTAGCAGAGGTGTAGCTCTTTGAGGCTTAAGACTGCTCATGTTCAGCGTAAGCACCAATCGATAACATTCGTTCAGTAATTCGTAGATTACCCACAAAAGCGCTTTGCCTAGTCAGAGATAACACGCCAGAGCGCATCATTTACTAAGCCATCTGGCGAAAGGAGGTTGAATCTGCCTGTAGATGGGACTGTCTTCATACCAGTGTCCTTATATCTATTATTCTAAGCACCTCTCTACAGACCTATTGGGAGTGAAGGACTTGCTCAAGGTCCCTAGGCAGTGGCTTGAAGTGAATTCGAACCTGTGACCTTCTGGTCAGAAGGCACTATGGCGCTACTCAACAAAACAGCACTAAATCAACATAAGAACTACCACTCTTACAGATTTATATCACTTTACAACATGTATAATGCCACAGAACCCGCTCCCCCTCACCCTTGACAGAGACATGACGGCAAAAGGCTTTCCAAAATCTGCCAAACCGATCACCCAGAAATAACCAGCAATAACAATGCCATTGTTTTTCCATACATATGATCAATTCAACCGAATCAGATTTTCGATCTGATAGCAATACCTGAACCACAAGCAGGCACAGCCAAATTGAAAGACCAGAAGCAGCGATAGTTAGCTTCGCCAGACGAGGCTCGTCACTACGCGAACAGCTCGATCACACAGTCGCGGCCGGATTCAATAAGCGAATATTTTCCCGAACTGACAGCCCTGTCGGATTCCATTTGCCAGATAACATGCGAATTGCAAGATAACATGCGAAACTGGCCATCGTACACATTGGAGACCCACCAGGGTGCCAGGAGAAATTAACCATCTAACCCGATCATTGACAGGCCAAACACGAAGCACTATTCATTAGAACTGATCCCGTGCCTCTGGGAATCAGCAACAGACAAGATGGCGAGTCAAACTTGAGAAATCATCAATTCCGCAGATAAAACGTTTTCTCCGCTAACCAGCATTTTGAACAGACCTCACATTTTTCCACTGCATAATAAATAATAAATTCACTTACAAGTTTGGCTCAACTATAAAACGTGTGAAATAATGTTTAATCAAAAATCAATATGCTCTAAATACTATATATATATAATTATATGTTTATTATATATGCCATTCAGCACATCGTACAATCAATGAACGTAAAATTAAACTTAATCGACAATATTTAGATGATTAGCTGATGGGACCAGGATGTAAATAAGTTAAAGTGTCTCTCACTGTGACAACAACTTTGGACAGTACATAATACATCTGACCATCACATCACATACTTGTATCAGACAAGTTATATCAACAAATGAAGCCGTGACTCTAAACTAATCTAAAGTCTGCAAGTTTCATCAAAAAAGAGCATTTTATGTCTCATTTAATAGAATATTTAGGTTGATTTCCTGTGCATACTGCATATATTTGCAAGTATATCAATATGGTAGGAACTTGGCTCCAACTTTCCAAAATTCAGGCAAATCTGTCTTCACACCAGTTGAGGAGTTGTAGAAATTTTTTAGTGTATAATCCTGAATGGCCCTAGAACTTGTGTGTGTGGGTGTTAGAGAGACAGACAATTCACAACATTCATTCATTTGCGAATTTCTATAGCACCTCTTTAAGGGAACTACTCAGAGGTTCTCGCAGTTCTATTAAGCTCAAGGAGAACGGCATTAAATGACTGTAAATTGAACTTATCAGAATCACGAGTTCTAGGAATCAATTGCAACTCAAGGAAGACCCACCACAGAAAAGGCATAACAGAGAACACCCATAGTGCACAACTTCACAGGCATATAATCGTATCTACATATTACATGCACTATACAGGGTGGCTCAAAAAAAATGACCCACCTAAGTTATTGGCCGATATCTTTGACAAAAGTGAGAATTCTACAATAAAATTTTACCGACTGAAAGGCAATTCATAATTACATGCTACTGCCAAATTTCACCAAAATATTTTAAATAGAACAAATGTTATTCAACTTTTAGTGACGTCACCCACTGTTTTTTGATGTTTCATATAACGTTTAACCGTTTTTTGCTAATTTTCAGTCAAAAGTAAAAATCTGTGAATGAAATTTTAGAGGCTTTTGTTACTTCATATATACATATAACAACCTAATTTTATCAAAATATCTCGGACGCAACAAACGTTACAGCACTTTATCTTGTAACATTTATTGCTATTTCCCTTTTTTGAATCATCATAATGCCGCAGGTCGACTCACTAAAGGTGCTGTAACTTTTGTTTTGTCTAACAAAGTTTGATGAAATTTGGTTATTATATGTCATATGAATTACGTTTAAGCCTGTACAATTCCATAAAAAGTTTCTTACTTTTGATGGAAATATAAGCAAAAAACGGTTAAGCTTACACTAAGCTTACAATTTCCCTTTACTCACATTACAATTTCAAATCAATTTCATTTGCTCTTCCTTATTTGAAAGGCTTGAAACGATCGGCCAACGAATTATCCGATGACCCTGATGGCCATCTTGCAAAGCTCATTCGAAAGGATAGCGAAAGTGAAACCAACGAAGAAAATGAAACCGAAACCAGCCAGGAAAACGAAACCGAAACCGCCACAATCGAATCTAATCAACAGAGCGTGACAAACGTTTGCTTGGCAGGAGCTACTTCGCCAGTGGCGGTTACATCATGCGTGTCTGTATCCTCAGCTGCTGAAGTTGAGACCGTAGCGTCGAAGAATTCCGGGTTCAGCGATGCGTGTCGGAAAATCAGCGAGGCGTGCCGCATGACAACTGAAGCGGAACGACGATCAAGTCAACTGGACATAAGCATCAGGGTAAAGAATTCGCAGAAGAACGCAACGGCAAACCACATCCAGAATCCCCTTTCCATACCAGCAGTGACGCGTCTGAGGCAGTTCCATCCGGGGCTGACCACGGGGGTGATTCTGGCACCTCATCCCCTCGTCACGTGTCACTCCATTCCCATTCAGTCGTCCTCGCTCATTCCCTGGCAGGGGACCTGGGTCCATCAGACCCTACCACATCAGTCCGTCCAACAACAACACTGTCTGTCTTTCAACGGGGTTTCTTCCCAGAGTCCCGCGCGCTGCCTTACTTCCGGATTCCCGTCAAGCACCGCACCGGAAGTTAACGTCACGTCCTGTCTTGGGCTTCCGTTTTCCGTCCTGCAGCAGGCCACGCCCATTTATCAGCAAGCCACGCCCATTCAGCAACAAGCCACGCCCATTCATCAACAGGTCACGCCCATTCATCAACAAGCCACGCCCATTCAACAACAGGTCACGCCCGTTCATACGTCTACGCTGTCCAGGCCCTTTGCGGTAAGGACCGACAAGGAATTTGCCTTGGGTCAGGGTCATGACCTGACCGCGATCCGTCTGTCCAATCAGATGTCGTCCTGGCAACGACCTGCCGACCCGACCCAGTTGCTGGCTCAGCCGGTGGGTGTGATGTGCAGCAAGGATCTGGCTCAATTGGATCCGGTCAGCAGGGCAGTTTACGACAATTTCCTCGGACATTTCACGCCAAAGAGAATGAGAAGCAGGTCGGGGCGTCTTAGATGATCACAGCGGACTGGCTGCAGCACCTACAGTTGTAGAATGAGGGACGATTTTGAGGGTAAATAGTCTACGATCGTCATCTCGCATTGTCGGAGTTTTGAAATAAACGGAAAGAGTTGATTCAGTGGTACCTTGATGTCATCCGGGTTTAAAAAAGTGGGCTGGAACGGCGTTCCCACTTCTCTCGAAATTCGTTGCTTGAGTTCCCACTGCTCCAACGCAAAAGAACCAACTAACACGTGCAGATCAAACCTGTGGAGTTACCACCACTGCTCACCCAGACCACTTTGACCACTGTTGATATCACCACATGGGTTACCTCTGTTGTCACATTTGTTCCCTCTGAGATCTGACTGATACCATTGAGTCAATTATTGACCTTACTCGGAGGTCAAGTTGCCCCTTGCTAGGTTTGTTCCAGGCTTTGGAAAGAGAAGACTGTAGCCTTATACTTTTATGATCGATTTGAATTTGCTGTGCATGTGATTGCTCTGGATTGATACCAGGGTCGATCTGTTTTAGCCTTTTCAGCTTTTAATTTGTGATTTCGTTGAGTTTCAATCACGAGTCTTTTGGATGTAAGTTAGACCTGTATACTTAGTTTCCAATATTGTTTGGATAACCGTCCTTAATTAATAACAAGTTTTCAGTATTCTAAAATGCATTTCTTTTGCGTTTCATCCATTTTGATTTCTCTGAGACACTATAATTATATTGTACTAGGTATATCCCGTCAAAAATGACGGTAAAACCTGGTTTTTAACCCGTAAATAATTACGGGCTATTTTAAT
>JAQFXW010001120.1:0-15719 GCA_034693945.1 Dendrobaena attemsi | reverse complement strand
CAATGTGTAATGCTTCAGAAAGAATCTTTCAAAGTCATTCTATATGATAACTTTGAGTCGGAAGAGCCTATAGTGATCTGTAAATACGTGATAGGTATAAAATAGGCATTGCATATTCTCTTTTTAATGGAAGTTTCTCAATTGGCCATCCGAAGCAGAGCCTATGGCTACACTCTTGACATTACAGTATTGCATTTCTGTTTTGAAATGTTGCAAGATGTAATGTAATGTAAAATGTAATGTAAGTCCTCAAAAATTTCTCAGCGCCACGAATGCCATGTTTACAAAGCTCCGATATTTACATATGATAGTATTCCTCTTAAGGTATGGGATGTGTAGTGTAGTGGTGAAGGTCGCCGCCTTGCAACCGAAGAGTTGCAGGTTCGAATCCCTCCCGCCGCACAAGGACCTTGAGCTCAATCACAAGTGCTCATGGCACTTCAACGTGTAAACTCCAACACATCTCCGGGCTGTAGTCAGGACTGCTTCTGAGTAGTAGGAGATTTAAAGGGACGGTATGGAAATGTGTGAATAAATAAAATAAAATAAAGTTATTGGAACAGTTATGGATCCTAGGCAAACAATTAAATGATTTGAATCCACGCTGAATGTCATAAATTTCTCGCCAGTGAGTTGTGGATATATACACTCTGAGATTTGAACCTAAGACACAGAGGCCTAGTGCAGAGTTAAAATTTAGCCACCACAGAATGCGATTTTGAGCAATGTGACAAGGGTCTGTTTGATTTTCAGTGCCTATATTGCTCTGTTTCTGAAGCCGTTGGAAGTCACCTTGTATTTATTTTCTGCATTGGTTGGGATTGGTGCTGCTGGTATGTGCATTTCAGTCTTTTAAAATGGACTATAAAACATCTGGTTGTCAGATGTTATTGTAATTAAAATAATATCAACCATTGGTCAAGCACAATAGCTGTTTGTGTTAGGGTGAATGCGGAACAGACAGGTCAATATTGTAATGTTGCATTTGGAAACCGTAAGGCAGCTTTTAAGAAGATTCATTTGCAATCATCATCATCACCAGTTCCTGCCACCAGCAATTTAGCTGTGATGCAGTGGCAGCGCTAGCTACCTACAATTTCAGCAGGTCGCATCAAGGTTGTGAAAGTTGTTGAGCAGGTCGAAGAAATAAATGCTTTCAAAAGTTTCTTGCTTCATTGTTGGTCTATTTTCAGGTCCATTTTCCACTTAATGTTAGTCCTGTTTAATATTGTCTATCCATAGTATTAGTAGTCTTGGTCTGCCTTTGCTTTTTTCCGTTTAATCTTGCGTTTAGTGTGGAATTTTGTCAACGAATATTCTCTCTCTACATGTTGAAATCTTCAAAGTCTTCATTGAACCACTTTGTCTAGCAGAGTTCTTGGGATACCTAATGACTGTAGCTTATGGTTTTTCACAGTGTTGTACTACTTGTTTTATGGCTGCCTCCCTCTAATTTGCCGAACATCATTGGGTAATTATTTTATGGAATTAAATAATCATTTTGAATGGCTCTTTAATCCATTAAGGCAAAGTTCAATTCAACGATAATGAACACGGGTGGTCTTTTCAACTTCTAATTCATATTTTGATTGTGTTGTTGACGTATTGCAACCTTTTCTTGTTGTGAGTTTCTTTGTTGTCTGCTTCTAGTTTTATGGACTGCCCAGGGAAACCTCCTAACAATCAATTCCACTTCAGAAACTAGAGGAAGAGATACTGGAATTTTCTGGGCATTGATGCAGTGCAGGTCAGAACTTGACAGCTTTCAAAATTATCCTCTTCTTTCTTCTCAAGTTAGTCTTCCAAATGTTTGAATTGAGTATCTTTTGCAATGGAAATGAATTTAGCAATGATGAACTGTTAACTAAACATTCATTCATTCATTCACACTATGTCTGTAATCATACTGTGTTCTTGTCAATAAGAGTGTACATTAAACAAAGATTATAGATATAAAGTTCTAGTAGTTTATTGTACTGAGTATATAAATAAGATCAGAAGATTTCTGTTAAATTAGTTTGTTGCTGATAAAATGGCATAGTGTCATTTTTAGGTCATCTACAAGTCTTTCTAGGATTAGAAAGACATTTAAAGTGAGCAATTTAATTCTTTAAATTTGGTTTAGAGACTTTAAAATTTTTCTGCAGTTTATCTTCTTTCTAAAACTAATACAAAAGAAGAGCATTAATTGTCTTAATTTTTTGGTCTCTTTTCAGCCTGCTGATTGGAAACTTGTTTTTCTTCTTTGAATTTAACAATGCGACGGAAATCGAGGCTAGCAAACGAATGATTCTATTCGCTGTCTTAACAGTTGTTGGTGTTATTGGAATGCTTATCATGTTTCTGATACGAAACGTACCTGTGGTACGGCCGAACACTAGTGACTCGAACAGGTATTGTTTCCAGTTTGTTGCTTTTGACAGGGTGTAACTGTCATTCTCTGAGGTTTAAGAAGTGCAATACCATTCATCCTCCAAGACTAAACTGTAGTGGTCTTCACTAAATCTAAGTGAATTTATGTGGTCCAATCCCGTAACTTCTCTTGCAATACTTGTGATGAACAGGGAAGCTTATTATTGGTTGAATGGTTGACTCTGCTGTCTTCTTTTATATTGCAGCCCTGCTGAGACTGAGAGATCTTCAAGTGGTGCACTAGAAGCTCTGAGTAGGTCATATTGCAATGTCTCATCACTCTGTTATATGTAGTGTGTATAGGAATTTGAAATCTATATAGCGACAGAGCATAGTAAATTGTTAGGTAAGGTGACTGGTTAATATACCTCCAGAGAAACTCTTCGGTCGTCTTGTTCGGAGGTCAGAGAACCATTAGAATAAGATAAAAGCGTGATCACAGATATCCAAGGACAGTATGTCCTTTTACAACCTAGCTCAGCAAATAAATCGACTACACTACTGGATTTGGCCATCATGACATCATCTAAAGTTGATTAACTTTATGCATTTCATTACAGTTTTGTGCACTGTAGAAAATCCTGAGACATTCAGAAGACTAAGACCTATCTTTAAGGTTTTAGGGCAAGACCTGTAAAGGTACCTATATGCTACATGCATCATAACTTGGTGCCCACTGCCTTCAGATGTCTTATATATGACACCTGATCAGGTCTAGAATAGGTGCCATATAATGTAGAGTTACAAACTGGGATTTTATATATTGCTTTGCATGACTTGCACTGTTTGATTGCTGTGTTTCAGAGCGTTCTGTGCAGATGTTTTTCACAAAGGAAATGCTTATGCTCTCCTTCTGCTTTGCATACACGGGTGAGAACTGACCATACATAATTTCCCCTCATAATTTCACCTGCCAAAAAGGATGTTAAGAGCTTCAGTCCCCTATACAGACACTATCAGAGTACCTCCTGAATAACATCAGTTTTCTCTGTGCCATCTTTATTAATTTTCTCTGTAGCTCTCTGCAGTATACATCAGCAAGTGTTCAATAAAGAAATATTTAATATTATGTACACATCACGTATAATGTATATTTTTTTGGTGAGGTGATATTATTATTATTATTTGTTCATTGAATACTTGCTTACATACTGTGGTTAGATGCAAAGAAATTAAACATATGTAGCTGTTGACCCCACCCCTGAGCAGCTGCACTACCTCTCTATTGACCAAATTCATTTCTGCATTAGACATCAATATCTAGACAATTCCCCCTTTGTGTGGCTTGCGCTATTTCATAAGTTGGTGTTTTGCGCTCAGCCTTATGTAGCACTAGAGAATTTGTAGATCAGAATTATGATATTTAATGAACTGAGTTCAATTTTAATGTACTTTTATGGATTTCAGGATCAGCACTCATCAGAATGGTCATTCAGTTAGTGAACATTCAATTATGTTAAATACTGATCAATTAATAAAGAAATTGTATCACTGAATGTTGCTAAATATTTTCTGATTTAAGGTTTGGAACAGTCCTATTGGGCTGGCATTTATGGAACGTCAGTTGGTCATACTGGTAGTTTTGGTAGCGTAGCCAAGCAGCTGACTGGACTCTCTGGAGTCTTCGTTGGAATTGGAGAGATCTGTGGTCAGTTGATACTGCTTCCTACAAAGATATGTCTATATAATTGTGTAGCCTGTTTATTGTAATCCTTATATAAATAAATTTATTCATTGCTGTTTCAGTCAATTAAAATGAAAGAGATTCTGCTTGGTGAAAGATTTTGTTCAGTAGAGCTATTTCCTGGCTGGCAGGAGATAATTCCCCAGCTATATGCTAATTGGGGAGTTTGTTATGACTGGTCACATTCATTCAGACTAGAAAACGGTCTTGATACAGAATTTTACAACAGGAGATTTTTACCGCTTTGAGACTCTTCATAGGGACAGATTTTATTGCTGGAAAAGTTATATTTACTGAAAAGGAATTTGACTGGAGGAATGTTACTCATAGAGAGTTTTACTTACTAAGTAATGATGTTTTTTGTAGCAGATTCATCTATTGGAGAATATTTATTCACACAGGAGTTTTATATAATGAAGATTATACTTCTGAGCATTTTTGTCATTTATATGCTCAGGGGCTCAATTAGGGGGGGTGCCATGGGCCAAAAATGTGAGCCATCTGATTTTTCAAAATCTGAGGTGTTTTTGTAGGAGGATTGGATACAAAAGTCTCCAAGACTTGCTAAGAAACCGATTAACACTTGTGTAGATGCTTACTTCGTTTGCCTCCTTTGGCTATAGTTACCAGACACAATAAATTTTGATTTATCAGAGACGTATTATTTTGCAGGTGGCGCGGTTTTCGGACTGATTGGAAATCGCCAGAGAGAGGGATTTGGTCGGGATTCCGTCGTCTTTTTTGGATATGTCATCCACATCATCTGCTTCTTCCTCATCTTCATCAATTCACCCGATGAATCTCCTCTTCAGGACACACTTCAGATAGCATTCCTTGTTCCAAAGTGAGTTTCTGTTAAATCATTTATTTAGCTTTTACATGTTACTTCAAGGATTAAATATTCTGTATCATCGCTGTATGTCAGATTGAGTTTGCATCTAATTTATTTCTTTACATTGCACTGTGTAAGAAACTTGTTGTGCTCAGGAGTTCAATTAACTACTGTTCTTAGTTTTCAGTTTTTCTTTTCATACATTATATTCATATTTATTTCTATATTTTGTAGGTTAAAACATTTGTAATAGGTATCGGTACTGAATCTGAAATGAAACTAAGATTTTGCTTTTTATTTCTTTACTTTTATTTCTTTTTTTATTGATGTAGCAGATTTATTTTGGCTTAACTTGCAAAATTAAAGTGGATTTCATTTCTCCATCACAACCATTCATTGTGTAGACAGATCAACAGCAACTATATAACAGTCTTCAGTTTAGATTTCTGTATAGTTTTCTTAAGTATTTTGGTTATGTTTAAAGACTTTATACCAATTGTTTTTAATCAGTGAATATCTGGCCATGTTCTGTGCCTTCCTGCTCGGTCTCGGAGACAGCAGCTTCAACACACAGGTAGTTCTAATACAGCTCTTCACTAACTAACCGTATGTTCAAATTTTACCTTGCTTGAACATCGAAACATAATGACACTTAACTGCAATTTCAACTTAACACATTGACTGCGAGAGACGTAATAGTGCATTCAAAATTTGGTTCACATGGAGTCCTGGACGAGAGGGACGTAATAATACGTCCTTCAATGACAAGCTTGACAGCGGCTATAATCTTGATGGGAAACAATGCTACAATGATAACCTGATAGCCTATCTCATATTTTAACTCGGACCTTTGCCTGTCGATCTTCTTTGACAGGCCCGACACATGTCTAAATTGCATCTAAGTTGCTTCTGCACCGCCTTTGATCACCATATTTCAATAGAGGGCGAATTGGCCTATAGAGACAAAGTAAATAAACCCTCTGGTGTCACAATCGAACCGGGAAGGGGTAATTTGAATGTTTCATAGGACCCTCGCGGTTGGACAATAAATGGTCAAGTGGTCAACCTGTTAAATAACCATTGTTCATGTGTTAAAGGACAGCTCTCTAATATTTAAAAGTTTGTTGTTGAACAAGTAGCTCACCGAAAGGTTGTCTTAACCGAAATTGAAATCCAACAGAGTGTCTCTTACCCAGTCAGCAGTTTTTACAGTGACAGAAGGAGTCATTAATTGTTGCTGGATAACTTTCTATACCAGATCTAAGTTGAAAACTTTCATAGTGCCATTGTCAAAAGGCACAAGATTATCAACTTTGGAATGGCTTTTGCAAGCTTAGCCACAATGCCACACTCAAAAACTACGATGTTGCTGAGATACAATCGGCAATTGTTCGATCTTAAATCAAGAGTTTGTTTCCCATCATCATTCATACTCTCATATCATGGTGGCTTGTTTCAATTAGCCTGTTAATACATTTATTTCATTACAGTTTCAAAATATATAATCAGTAGTACTCCCAGTGCAATTATCTTAAAGGACTACAGATTATAAGTACTATTAAATATGATTGTTGCGACATGGTGATACAGCTCTAGCGAAATATCTCTTTATTGTACTACAAATTACAATATGTTTGAAGGAATGGCTTTGAATATTGAAAAGTGTGGTGCTACATAACTATCTGATTGCATTTACATCGCATGTTGACAGATTCGTGTTGATATTTCAGATATACCCCATTCTGGGTGCACTCTATCCAGAGGACAGTGCATCTGCATGCGCCATTTACAAGTTTATCCAGGCAAGTCCAACATATATGTCTTTGAACAGTTCCATAATATTTTAAACTTTACATAGACTGCAGTATATAACAATATTATTATTAAATTCAAATTAGCAAGTGAGCAATTAATAAGATTACATGATATATTACTAACAAAATAAGAAGTTATCAGGAGTTGAATTTAGCTGTATGGGAGTCTGCAAGGCTGTCCTGCTTATGTTTCCGTAATCGCCTAAGGAATGGAAGGCTCAGTCTATTGGCCCAGTGAGTATCAAAGCCACATCCTTCTGATTTTTGTGCTAGCAAGCTACGATTCAGCTTCCTTCCTGTCCTCTGTAAATCATGTTTGTTGAGAACCTGGTCATGACCTTTTCATATGTAATTTGAAGCTATGGCTTGTGGAAATATCTTCATCTTAACTTTTCTCTTTAATTTATTGCAGGCTTTGGCTTTTGGATCTTACATGTTATTTTTTAGCTCTGGCCTTTGGAATGTCTTTTTTCTATCTTAACTTACGTAATGTTATCTTATTTAGTATCTCACCTCACCAAGTTGTTGTGTAATTTCAGGCTCTAGCTTCTGCAATGGCTTTTGTTTACGGAAGATACCTGGTACAAAAGTGGCATCTTCTCATTCTGACAGTGTTCGCTACATTTGGCTCAATATTCTTCTTTGTTGTTGAACGAGCAGCTCACCGAAAGGTGGTCATGATGGAAACTGAAATCCAGAAAACCCCATAAAATTGAGGTGTCTGAGTGTCTCTTACCCAGTCAGCAGTTTTTATAGTGGCAGAATGCATAAGCAGCAAATCGGGACATTCCTTGTTTTCTGTTGTGATGAAGTTTAATGCTGGCAGCACTGGTATAATTATGAATTCATATTCCTGTGGACAATGGTGTGTTAAAAATATACGAATGAGTTGGTTGTGTAGTGACCAACCTTCTATGCAGTAGTCAAAGGGTTCCGTGTAATGCCTTGGTCGCTGTTTTAGTCAGCATACTTTGAATAAAATGTGTGTAGAATCATAAATGTGATATTTTTAAGCGCTGTGTTTATGGTAAATCGATTATGTTGCGGAGCTTAGAATTAAAAAAATTGTCTTTCTTGCTGTTGAGTGGAGCTAGATTCTTTAATAATGGGGTTGAGTTCTTGTGAAACATGTGAATGGGAAAAATGCTGAGCTGGGTCTGTCAACATATATGGGTTGATTAATGCAGTCCATTTGTTTGATTGCTGTCCTTGAATGATGTAGGATGCGGCATTTGACATCCGTGATATTCAAGTTAGGGGTTTTGAGATGTTTACAAGAGATTATGTCATTCATTTCATCTGGGACTATTATTACAGAGGGATATGAAACCAATTGGGTCTAGATTACTCTGGGGCCAGAGATTACTCCACTTGTGTAGAGAAATCTAGAGCTGCGGCTATGGTTCTACGCCATATACTTACGCCAGAAAAATAGTACCGTCTTGTTTCGTTGACAAACGACTTCGAAGAATATACGGAATCATTACGGATAACGATAGGAAAGAAAAAGATAAATTTTTGCAGCGACCGTTAAGTTTAAAAGTGTGCACGTAATTACCCGTATCTCAGGTGCTTTCTGTGTTTGCCCGCAGTGCATCGTAAGAAACGAGCTCGCATTGGTTGATGCGTTACGGCTTCATGTCCCTGTGTAATAATAGTCACAGGTTTCATTACCATTGAACTCCTTCTAATAGTACGGAGAGTCGCTGTTCAGTATACACTGTAAATTGAAAGTTGACATGGATGGATTGTAAATGTGCTTATGCATGTGTTTGGACATAATATTACTCTAGTATGTGCTGGTAGTCTGTGCAAAAATATTTATACACATGCAAATTTGAATCTGGCCATTTCTATACCACTTTTGCAGAAGCTCAAGTCGCTAACGTGCAAGTATCCAGCGGTTCTAAAACAGTACATTTAACCCATGGTTTTTAATGTTTCTTGACTTTTATATATTTGATATTATAGTTTAAGAGTAATACTATTACAGGGCCCAATGCACTGAGATCCCCTCTGATTAGGTCGTACTGAAAAGATGTGCTTTAGAAATCTATAGATACAATACAGTTGTAAGTGTCCAATGCACAGTGAAGCATATAAGTTGGCATATACGTATAAGTGTGTGGTGATTTGGAATATTAAACACATCTTTGTTGCCAGGATTCGATAATGTCTCAACTTATGTCTTTTTAAACTTAAAAAATAACTGTCAAACATCAGTGAATACATGTATCGTATGTCTCTGTCGGAAAAATTTGAAATTGAGGACCAACTTTCTCACAAAATTTGCAAGACAGATGCTCGGTAGGTAAGGGTCAGGCTGGGTGTGAGATTTACAAGAAAAGTTAGGCATGCCCTCCAGGCATAAATTATTGGTGTAACGATGACAACTGGTAACTACAGTAAGTGATCAGCAAATGGAACATGTACTAAAATGTGATGCTTTGGGAGGTTTTGTGGCACAATTTTCTCAATGGTATTTGCTCAACTTTTTAATGTAGCTCTTTGTTTCAATTAAACAAATACATGTTTATCAATGAATAGTACTTTTAGCAGCAAAACACATGTGCTAATAGGCAATGTGTCATTACAAACTTGTAGTTGTGCAATTACATTGTTTGAATTTATAGGCTGCAGACGAGTCAAATACAGTAATCTTAAGTAGGCATAATGGTTTTCCAAACTGTGTATGTAACCAAATGCACGTAATATTAAACATCACAGCATTTGTAGGACATGTTTACATGTATAACAATACAATGTTCATAATTATATACCTTGCAGCCTTTAGCTGCAAGTTAAGCATTGCAGTAAACATACCTCTTGGCAGACAGGGCATGCATTTGTACATGATTCAATTCAGATGAATTTATTGAGAAACAAACAAACATATGGCATCACAATGCAATCTAGACAACCAAGAAAACAAAGTAAGAATGAACCATAAAAGAAAGTGTTTCCAGAGATTGGATAAAGTCTTAGTTTGATAAGGGAACTAAATGAATCTCAATGGGCTTACCCAGAAAGGGATGCATCCCGCTAGAGCCTGGGTAACTCTGAATATATAAAATGTTGAGATGAGAACGATGAGAAATAGTATCAATAGTAGAATCACATTTAATTAGGCAATAATTAATAGAATACAATTAAAATTAGAGAATAGGATTAATAGAACATAAACAGAAGAAGACAAAAACAGAAAAAATAAAAGAAGTGTTGTAACCAAATGCAAGCAATAACTTATATGAACAAGCTTAATATTAATTATCCGCCTCAACTGTTATTTACATGTACATGGACAGTGTAAATATACAATACGGTTGAGAGGCTGTTGGGGAACTTTTAAAGATGCTTGAACAAATAGAACTACTTTAGTATGTGGTTAATGACGTTTTATAAGCTCTGGAAGTGGGTTTATGTTGGTCTTGTCTTATGTTGTCTTAAAGATCTTGACTTAGTTCTGAATTTCTATTTTGGTGTTATTTCCACACTGGAAATGTTTCGAATTTGTGTTCAGGCCATGATCTGTTTGTACCTTGTGATCTGACATCATCTAAACTGGCAAATTCAGCACCATTGTCCATTACTTTAAAAAAATTGTAGTATCTGAATATTTTCCAAGTTGCAGTTTCCACAACAGTTAATTAGCTACTTGAAATAATTAGTTAGGTAATTAATTAGCTTTTGAAACGAGTTCCCGTGGCCATGTACAATTGTACATTATGAATTTGTGTTTTATTTTGAATTATTGCTTGATTATAAAGATGTTTCTCCTATAATTAAAGAGATACTAAATATTGTAAATATTTTATTGTAATTTGTGTTACAATTACACACAACTTTATTTATATAGGCAATCAATTAGTTTAATGTAAATTGAACTATTTCTTCTGTTTACAACATGAATTTAGCAATAGCCAAGTATTGAGTAGCTATGTTGCATGGCCAGTACTCTTCTCAGTGGTTATTGGAAGCCCAGGCATTGAATATGAACACATTTATAATCGAAATGTTCTTTCCATATAAAATAAATTGGGACATGTTTATTGTCTGGTCTCCGACAACTTTAAATTTTGTGAATCAGTTATGAATTTGAACGATTGATTGTTCGCCAGACTGCTGATTGGCCTATAGGTACCGGTAATTAATTAGTTTTCAGAAATGAGTTCCTGTGGCCATGTACAATTTTGTACATTACAAATGTGAATTATTACTTGAGTATACAGATGGTAATAATGCCAGTGAATTTTTACTTCTGGTTCTATGAATTGAATATCTGGTTTTATGAAGGGCCAATACACCAATCAAAACCATGACTTACCAAATAATAAATATCCAGCAAGAATGAAGCAAATTGAACAGTCTACAGTAACTTAACTGCATAATTTTTCTATCAGGCCTTTCATAGATTTCTTGATAACTAATTCAGAATTAAAGCAGTCTTGAAATTCTTTTCATAACACCATTTTTTACAGTGTATTTTATTTCAGAAACTGGTCAAAAAAAGACAAACATAAATATTTTATTTCAATGACTGAAAACCAAATTTACTTGGATTATGTAAAGCAACTAAAACAGACAAAAATGCTGGTTAAAGTCTGACTAACACAATTAGATCACCATACTTATATAATCATTCATTTACACCACAATATTTGAAATTAAAAAAGCCTAATATTTAGGTTAAACATGGTCACAAATATCGGAAACCATAGTAACATGCTTACCTCTTCATTCGCACCGTGATATTTATAATTAAAACAAGGCCACACCAAATGTTATAAGCCATAATTTCTCTGGTTTAAGGCCAAGAACCAAAAGAAATGCAATGCGACTTAAATTCAAAGGGTAAGTTACAATGCTCCACATACACGCATTACATTCCTACATGTCCTGGAGTTGAAGCACAATAGCAACCAAAGCTACCAACCAACTTTTCCTGCAGGTTACATACAGCGGCGGATCTAGAAATTCAGTAAGGGAGGCCCAAAAATTTCGCAATTCATCTTCCAAAAATCTGATGAATTTGTTGTCATCAATCACAGTTTCTTATTTCCTTGATAAAAATATGTTACGGTTAAATTGGGATAAGCATTAAAGTTAGGGTTTGCTTAGGAAGCTTAAAGAGGACATTCGCGCGCGAGCGTGAAATATTTTTTTACCTTTTTTAATGCAATATTATGTGACACACGGTATTTGGATGCCGCAGTAATTTATTTTGGAGTTCATGGACGCATTGTTAATTTATTTTGGAGTCCATTCACAAATTATGAATGTTGTCTGCAGTCTAACAAACAATTAGATATAATAGAAAATAGGCTACTTGTTTAAGTGTTTTCATTATTGAGGATTTCATTTTAATTTATTAATTTAAAATGGGTTAGCATTGAAATTAGGGTTAGGGTTACGGAATGAATTAGGGTTACGGTTATGTCTAAGGGTGGGGCCGGGACCCCCTCTAGATCCGCCACTGGTTACATAACTTGTCCATATCTAGACCTAAGAATCAGATAAACATCAGTAATCTGCCAAGGAGCTCCTAACTCGAAGTAATACTGGATGCAGGATGCACAGTAACTATATGCAAAAAGTTTTCAATAACCTTTATATCTTCAAGATAACATCAAGAAATTGGTCATCCATTTAACAGTATATACAAAGTGCTTGCATTTTAAACACTGAAAGTTTGGGAGCAATATCAAAAACCACTCATGTTTGTCTTCGCATAAAATGACAACAGGTTTTGAGCAATTCACCATCCCAAACCAATTATAAGACTCAGTCTCCAATTCACATAAAGAAGGAAGGCAGTAAAGGAAATCAAGTATAAAAACTAAACATTTCTGACACCATCCACAATGAACTGTAACGCTTAGAAAAGATACCAAGATCATCATAACACAAGACGAACGAAACATGTTTCCAGTTAGTCACTTCGTTTCCAACCGTTTCAGTCAGATCACTTTGCCAGTACACCAAATCACCTGCCTAAAACAATCGTACGTGGGTGGGGATAGTGTTTGATGTTGAGTGTGTAGGCAACATAAGTTGAGGACAGCACATTGTATGACTTCAGACATCACAGTATTTACACCACGTGTTGCCAGTGGCAGGGACAACACACGTCACCACTCTGCATCACCAAGAGCCTTCTGGAATACATGATCTTTACCATTAAGATTCATTATTCCGTCTTTCAGGTGAAATTTCCACTTGTTTTTACTCCTGTTAATCTGCAACAAGAGATATATCAACTACTGTGAATATCGCACTATAGAACGACCAACAAACTACTAAAGATTTTAGTTTTCTGAACGTGTTTCTACCTAAGAACTCAATTACAGGACCGTGCTAGGCTGTGGGCTGTTATCAACAACAGTGAATTCATCAATTCACAAAATACTTAAAATGACTGGAAAATTTTGGTAAATTACAAACAAAACTTTAGAAACCTCTGAATGTTATAATACATAATCGTATTTCTCAAAATAACAGCAATTTTGCAAAGAAGAGCACACTGTTATAATAATGTGCACAATTAGTAAACACAGCTTTAAAAACTGTAGATAATCAAAATTTTAATGCTCAAATATGGGATCTCTACATATGTCCGTGAGAGACTGTCAGACGAGACCTTAATCTAAGAAAGCATAATTCAACACCATGAATTCAACAAAGATCGAATATAACATTCTCCTAGAACTTTCTCATCATTTAAAAGAATTTGATGTTCTTCAACCCATTAACAACGTGTGTGTAGTATAAACCTCAAAAAGTGCATAAGAAATTAATCCCTTTCATCACAAACGGGTTAAACTGCACCAGATATGATCAAACAATAGAACCACAGACCTTATCAAACTGGCAGACAACAACGTTTTCAGCATCAAAGACTTCTGTAGGATCTGTGTCACTAATGTCATCATCTGAGCAAAGCGGATTCTGAGAGAAACAAATCCAGTAAAATAATATTGTATCGGTCAGCAGACAGGCAGAAAGAGTACAATATCACACCTGGACAGTTCCTCTTGCTTCACAGCCCCATGAGACAAAACAAATGTGTGCAACAACTGTTCAGGGTTGTTTTATTGAGAGCGTTCAGTAGGTCTGAACCTCCAATGCTCGCTGCTCAGATTAGATCAAAATGTGCAACTGAATAATCGTAATCAGAAACTCGACACTTCTAAAGTGCTCTAAATATGTTAAAGGTTTCATTTAGGGCATTGCCAACTTGTGTTCAAGTTTATGAAATTAGGAATGCAGCCTCTTTGATCTGTGATTTGATTTGTGTTCAACAGCCTCTTTGATTTGTGTTCAACAGCCATGCTCAAACACTTTAGTGTTTAAAGCATGTGCACTTGTCAGATGCATATAAGAGCTATTCACATACCTACTTTGATGGGTCCGTGAAATGTAGCATCTCTTGTGTTGATGTGTAACTTTTAACAGCCTTCTCTTGCACTGGCTTGCACTTAAGTACCATTAACTAGTAATTTGACGATGCTAATTCACAGAAACAAGTATAATACTACAGCTGTGCTACAGAAGATCCAAATATCTTGTACCGAATTAGAATTAACTAATTTATTAATTACATATCTACAATTATATAATTTGGACAAATATTACGAGACTGAAGTATCAACTGACTTCTTCGACGCCTTGTGCTTCGTCATTCTCATCGTTTTGCTCCTCGTCCTCTTCCTCTTCATCTTCCTCCTCTTCCTCTGAACTACTGTCGTTTAAGCCGTCGAGCTGAATAATTGATTGGTTAACCTGTTCAAAGAAAGTTTAGATCATTAAGCCATCACATCACCACGGTACATTAGATGAAGAACTTTGAATGTAAAGTACTACCTATAAGAATTAATTAAACCATTTATCAACCTGAAACGTTTTAACAAAATGTCAATTTCACGACATAGACGAATCACAACAGACAGAGAAGTCATGACTATCGAAAAAAAAACCAGAAGAATCTGGCACTCTAAAAAAATAGCACTAAGAAAACAATATTTAGTAAATATGGTCTGGGCACCCAAGCCCATCCTGAACAGGTACCTGGTTACTCAAGGAATGTTTATCTTCTCGAATGAACGATGAACAGACCCGGGCAAGAACATAATGCAGGCTTGGGATGGCTTACTGTTTTGCTTGCAATTCCCTGTCCCGGCCCAGTGCTTGTTGAAGGTGAGGCCACGGTAAGGACAGCTCCCGGTGGTAAACCTTGTTGTGACTGGATAAGCCGTGCGCCGTTTGGAGTCTGTATCAGAAACTGGCCGGGCTGGTTAGGCACTAAAATCACAATCGAAGCATAGTAATTAATAAACAGCAACAAACCCATTCAGGGAACAGCATCTTCACATCAGTTTTGTAAAATGCCCATTTTGGGGAAATCATGTTCCTCTTTGTTGGTAAAACCATGCCTGGTCTTCACTGCTGTTACTCTTGTCTTACCTCCTGCTGCAAAGAAATTGCTTTCTTCTGCATTTCCAAAATGGACTCAGAATTGTGTGTCCTGCGCTCTAAAGGTGTAAATTTAATGTTTACCCTACTAAAGACATATTGTGTCACCAATACCACCTTTCCATTATACTTCTGATAACCAAACAAAAGTGAGGCATCTTGATCTTCCTCTGCAGCCATCTTCATATCACTGATCATTTGTTTTAACCGATTTGTTCCATCCAAAGGAACACGTCTATGCTATTCTCCGTTGCTTAGCACTGACCGTCCGTCATCTTATGTAAAGAACACTAGAAAAGCTAGCGATGCAATAGAAGCTTCAGATTGGTAATAATAATTTAATGTATAATAAATATAATGCTTGCGGTACTACCTGAGAAATAAAATACTCATTCTAAACAATATTTCCGGATCTTTCGATCGGTGATGCAATGATGCGATGTTTGTCTGACCGGGCTAACGCTCTGTAATTTAAATTTAAAAATTTCTCTGCTGCGATCAGGCTCGA
>JAQFXW010001119.1:0-15721 GCA_034693945.1 Dendrobaena attemsi | reverse complement strand
AGTAAGACTGCTGTTCAGACGTAGTAAGACTGCTGTTCAGACGTAGTAAGACTGCTGTTCAGACGTAGTAAGACTGCTGTTCAGACGTAGTAAGACTGCAGCTGATCTTCCCGTGTGTTATAAATAACCGTTCAGGCGGTCGAAACATCCGCTTTTTCGTCACTTAACATTTGCCGTTCGAATGCATTTAATTACGCATTTATCAAAGATGTCACTTCCTGAATTCTTTTCTGCTTTCGCAGCTTTCCTACCGAAGTGCTACATTGGTAACCATGTAGGCCTACTTGCACTAATGCATGGTTTATATGCAGCACTTGGAACATCCGTCCATCAGTCAAATGTTATATATAAATGGATATATATATATCCGTTTATCAATGGGAATTAGGGGCGTCTATAATATTTAGTTAGAATGCAAGAGCGACTAGGGCAGAGGTGCACAACCTTTTTTTTCATTCAAGGGCCAGATTGCATCTAAGAGAAACCGTCGAGGGCCGCAAATGCAAAGTAATGTATTTTTATTATTATGTACAATTAGTAGGCAAATGATCTATCTGAATATTTAACAAAGTGTATTATAACTAGTCCCAGGCCTACCTTACAAAAACATATGCCATATAGGGAATTGAAAAATGAAGACAACATTCAATAAGCTTACTCAAGAAGCATGCACTTTATCATCACTTTCCATTTTTACCTGGCTGCAATTCGGTTGCTGCACTTTTCAAAATGGAGTTGAGTCTGTTACGAGTCAAATAATGAGTCCTAGTGGAAGTGGTTGATCGCACGAATACGTGAATCAGGATCAAGTTCAACTTTAAAGCTATTTCTGTATTTCGAATATGCCCTATTTTGTAAGGAAGATGCAAAAAGTTCGAGTTTCTAAAATGGGCATACAGTGTAGGCATAGCCTATTCATACTTGCAGATCAGCTTAAAAGACATTGCCTCACTCACCTTCAATCTGTTGCGTTTTTGCCACAGCTTTGCTCGTTTTTACAACATTATGGTTAGGTTCTATCACTTAGTCACACTGATGAGTGATGATGCAAATTGTTTTTGTTTGGTCTTGTACCACAACAATGATAGGCCCTAATCATTACCGCAGACCAATGTACAGGATAAGAGATACATCATTTTTGTCATAGGTTCAGAATTGTGAAATGTAAAGTGCACGTAAAACTAAATTTAGTTAATTTCTGTTTGAGGGCCACATTCTTCTGTCATTTCAAATTGCCTCCGCCGGCCGCATAAGACAGGTCCGAAGGCCGCATACGGCCCGCGGGTTGTGCACCCCTGGCCTAGGGCATATACGATGACCTTAAAAGTTAAAAAGACCCCGATAGCAACTGTTTAAATCCGTTTTAATGCATCCATTTGCGCATTCATAAAACCAATGGTCATCCAATGTCACGTATATTAAGTTCAATTTAAATAATCTGTGACTCGATAGTGTAGAGCAACAACTACAATCAGAGCATACATTCAACAGAACTATACATGTATAGTCACAGAAGAACCTAACATCAGTTGAAACACAGTTCTACAAGTACAAAAGAATGAAAAGATACGGATGAATATTATATCAAGTGAATGCAGAACAGCTAAAACTGATGGATTAGCATTTACAGTTCTCCCTTAGTGCCCTCTGATAGCTTGAGGATGATTGCCTGTCCTGGCCTCACAGTCAGACCATTCAATGCCACATCCTCTCCAACAAAACGCTTGCCTTCAGTGTTCAGCACTACCTCTCCACGTCTGAAAGTTGTGCCCAGAATTGTGACCTCGTGATTTTCACTTGTTGCCCCTTTCCCGACATTAAGGGTGATCAGGTATACTGGACGTCGGTCGTCTGGGTTATACCTGACGTACGAGACAAGATTGGAACTGGTCTCCAGGAAATGGATGTCGGTCGTCTGGAGTGCCCTCTCCTGACGAAGTCTGGCAGCAGCGCGATAGATTTCCAGGTGAGAATGCGGCCCCTGCTTCTTCTGTGCCTTTAACGTTCAAAATTAAAAGTAATCCATGAATAATTGAATATAAAACTTTGCCTGTCAATAACTCTGTTAATCTATTAAATTATTAAAGCTGGTTAGTCATTTTATAATCACTACATTTCATAATCTGGGTTTATGTGTCTGAAAAATCCTCAAATTGTGTGATGACATTGTTCACTGCCAATATCCCAAATCAGTTGAGAATTATGTAAAAAGCATTGCTACACAAGTAGGCTTACACTCGGAACACTGAAACTAGGCCCAACCAGAAATGATTCAATTTACGGCCAAACTAGAATTCTCTTTTGAGAATTTTACAGCATCATATTTCTGCAGTTGCTTATAAGGATATAATTTCAATATTAAAAATCACTCAATCAATTAGCTGTTGTAACTTTGCTCTATAGACAACTCAACAACCAGGTTATCACTGCTTTTCTTGCATTAATTTGATTTGATTCAGTGTTGTTGAATAAGGATGGCTATGTGATAGGTGCTGACAAATTGTCAGAGAAAAGGTCTAAAAGATTCTCTGAATTCTATCTCAATTTGCTGCAAGTGTTCCATGTTCCATAACTAAGCATTTTAAACTGGTTTCTATGGTAGCGAAGAACTAGAAACGTGTGAGAAATTCAAGTTTAACAAAATTAGCCAAAAGACCAGTCAGTGGCACAGAATTGGTAAGTAAGTAAGCTAATCAGCCTCAAAAACGGTCTTGTGAACAAGCAGCTTACTTCAACGTTTCGAGTCTTGTAGTCTGGGTGAGCAGGAAGCCAAGTCTTCAGAGCAGAAGAGAATCCAGAATTTGGTTCATCTGTCCACTGCATTGGAGCTCGACACATGTCACGATTGTAGATCGTATAAAGTTCCTTAGACAAGTTAACATTATCACAGAAATTGATAATTTTTTTCTCGTTAAAATTAAATAATAAAGTAAAATGCTGATGGTGATTGGTCATTATTCATTCACAGTGATGGGCACCAACTACTCAGCCAAGTTAAAACTACTAGTTAACTACTTATTATCACAAGAAGTTATAACTACTTTTGGTAACTACCAGATATGTAGTTAACTACTTTTCTAACTACTTGTATAAAGTTACAATAGGCTACAACAGTCACATATTCAACGAAAGTAATAGTCGTAATAAATGTCACAACAAATCATTGAATAGTAAAATTGTGATGAATTAATAGAGTTGCTGCTTGTACCAAACAAGCTAACTACTATAGGGACATGTCTGCTAGACTGCTACAAACTGCTATAGACTTAGAGTACCCTGAAGTGTTGAACATTATTGAAAAAGTAGTAAATGCAAAATTTTAGCACTGCTGTAATGTAATGTCTACTTTATAAATTCTGCAACTGTCAATCTTAAAACATTAATGATTGAAATGAAAGGTAGTCTATAATTACTGCAAGCTAGTAAATCTAAGATAACAGACAGAGGCTTCAGTGCTGGAACAACTCTTCAAAAAGACCATCCTGTCAAACAATTGATCATACAATTTGCATCGTCTGGGGGTAAGTACCATACAGGACACGCTAAAAAGACGTTCAATTATATAGCGCCATCTTTTATAATGAGAATACTCAATAATGTAATATGAACAGCATTAAAATAACAAGAGTTCGTATGAGATGGAGCTCAGAATGCTATTTAAATTTATAATTATTGTAGTTAAACTAATTAAACTAGTTAAGTACACCGTATCTAAAAAAAACTGTGCAAAACTTTGTCACCTTTCAACCGATTTTAATAACTTTTGGTAGTTAGGTGGCAAAATGTCTGAAATTTTATACAGCATATAAATTTTCCACCTCACCTGACTCATATAACTGCACTACCTTGTTAAGCACAATTTTGTCAAATTTATATAATACAGGGAGAATTTCTGAAAAAATTATCCCCTATATTTAAATATTTTTAATGACATTTCATAGACTTAAAGGTAATTCATATTTACATATAACAGCCAATTTTTATCAAAATATTTCAAACGCAACAAGAGTTACACAACTTTTATTGAGCCCACTTCCCAGTATTCTGATGAATCAAAAAAGGGTAACACAACAAATGTTACAAAACAATGTGCTGTAACTTTTGTTGTGTTTGAAATATTTCAATATAATTTGGTCGCTGTGTGTAGATATGAATTACCTTTGAGTCTGTGAAATGTCAGTAAAAAATCTTAATGTGTGGCTGTATGAATATCAAAAAACTGTTTAACGTTATCTCAAATTTAAACAAGCAGTGGGTGACATCACTAAAAGTTGAATAATCTCTGTGCTGTTTGAAATATTTTTGTAGAATTTGACAGATACATGTAAATATGAAGTGCCTTTAGGCGAGTAAAAGTTTATTTACATATGCATACTTTCGACCAAAATATAAAAAAAAACCTAGGGTGATCATTTTTTGTAAAATCACCCTGTATATACAAAATTGGCGAAATTGTCTTTAAAAGGTAGTGCGGTTGTATGAGTATGGTGAGGTTGAAAATTTTTATATGGTACAGCCATTTTGCCACCTACCTACCAAACGTTATTAAAATTGATTGAAATTTGACGAAGTTCTGACCAAAACAGTTTTGCACAGTTTTTTTGAGACACGGTGTAGCTAATAACTACAAGCTACTTGCAAAAAGTAACTATAACTACTTTTTCAACTACCTTCAAAAAAGTAGTTATAACTACTGGACAACTACCTTACTAGTAGTTATAACTAGTAGTTAGTAACTACAGTAGTTAAAAGTGCCCATTATTGTTAATTCATTCATTCATTTGGATATTTATATAGCGCCTCTTCAAGGAGACTACTCAAAGGCGCTCCTGACTCCTGCACAGCCAAAGAGTGACCCTTATGTTAATTGAAATGATTACATTTTATCATTTAATTAGGAACATAATTAACAGAGTTTATATCACAATCATTTTGTCACTTGCATCGCAGCCATTTTAGAGGAAACCACAGAGAATTCAAGATGATTTACCGGTCCAACGTTTTTGGCCCACGGATCTTGGACATCCTCAAAGTCCACCTCAATCTCATTCAGAGCAATCTCTTCTCCATAGTATGTTGTCGGTGTTCCAGGAAGGGTCAGGATTAAGACATTCAGAGCATCCGCATACTGCAAACCTTTCCGGAATGTTATACGATGACGATCGTGATTCCCAATCTATGAAGTGAAAGATGTTTCATGTGCTCACCATTTACTGTTCTTACACAACATACAGTTTATGAAAATGATTTGAGAGTTGATTTACAGTTTACAATTACAATTTCACTTTAAGAGTTACTCTATGAAAGACATTGCCACTAGGTAATCTGCAAATAATATAGGATAGTAAGGACTTTTGTGCACATGGGAATGCTATACTGTACCAATGGAATGATATTCTCATGTAACATGAACTGTTGATCCAACTGGGAAGGTATTTAGCAACAGGTAGCAACAGGTAGCCATTAATCTGCACCTGTTACATCCACTTATTTACTACACATGCAGAAACGCTGGGCAGAGTTGGCGCAGATAGTCTGGTTTTTCATGGACTGTTGCCACATCTTGCAATATCAAACTGTGTGTGGCAATTATAAACATATAGCCATTCTATGCATCTGTACAAAGTACACCTATGAGTAGTACAAAGCATATTGCAGGCAGCCATGGCAAGCCACACTTCAGACAAAGCCATCCAATCCATATGGATAACATTTTAATTGGAACAAACTCTTCACAAGCCACTCATGTTTAGCAGTTTTTTTCATAAATAAAACGTTTGACGACCTATTACCTTGAAAGTTTGTTTAACGACGGTGTATAACACATAGGTACTATTAAGGAAATAGCTCTGCAAATGAAAAATTACAAATTAATTGTCTGGTTTAACAGACAACCATCAGGCATTCTATGTAAGTTGACCCATACTTCATATGTGTACATAGTTGTTAAACTCAATACATTGATTAACAGCTAATTAGCAGTATCTTGCTAACCACAAAATTTGGCCATTTTCCCTCTGGCATGTGACTGAGCCATGCATTGACGAAAGATTTGATGCAAGCTCCATTGCAGGTTTTGTTAACATTGATGAGGTCAAAGTTGAAGGGCATGTCAGCACCAGAGTGATAGTACTTCATGGATTCCACATACTTATCATCGTAAAACTCCATCACCATGAACCTGCCAAACACAAGAGCTGTTTATAACATTAAGGTAACAATCTCACCTTAAAGTCAGTTTGAAGGAAGCAATTGAGACCTTTGTCCTCTAAATAAATCTCAAATAAGGCAACACTTTTAAACAAGCTAGTAGACACTATACAATTTAAAATAAAATGATTTCAGTTAATAATTTTTATAAAATTTCACATAAAATATGATTTAAAGATCTGAAATTGATTGCTCAATTGATTGCAAATAACTGTCTGTGAACAAAATGACTAAGTTCATTAAGGTCAAATAACACAATATTGTGTCACTTGCATGAGAAGCAGTAGGCCTACTATGGCCTCTAAACTCACGTAATAAGCGATGATTTTTAATGAGTCCTAATTAGATATTGTCAAAAAGAAATAACTTTTCCAGCCCCTATTGGTTAAGTCAACATTGATGATTTCTCGTACGTGTGTTTTCCTGTCTTGCGGTCATGTTCATCTAACACGTCCCTCCACTCTCGAACAACTTCATGAATTTCTGGCTGACTATTTGTGTATATGTGATCCAGATAATCATAATCACGCTACACAAAAAGACACAAACCTTCAATGAACATCATTATATTGTATTGTGCAAATGCAGTCTATTTTTTTTACTGCATTACAAAAATATTTAAGATGCATGTAAGAAACAGCGTTTGTAATTTTAAGTTGACTTAGGTTAGCTTGGGAGTATATAAACCTTATAAGGACAATATATGAGACAACACTTACATCTAGCCATTCGAAAAATATAATATTGACATCCTTTTCTCTCTCTTTACTAATATCCTAGATTTTGTCATCAGACACACCAAGAGAATTAAAATTATATTACTCAGTTGAAGTATGGAGTAAAGTTGAAACAATTACTTTAAATAAAGTAGAGTTTTTAATATTAAGTCGTGATGAGACTGTTCTTGTTACTAATGCTGTGACCTACAAAACATTTCATTTGCCTGAACTATATACCGTTGAGACGTCTGTTCTTGTGCTGCGTGGTTCATCCAGAGAAAGATCCTCAACTTCAAACAAAGGTCCAATGGCATCAACTCGAAATCCATCAACGCCTCTATCCAACCAGAACCTCAGGATTTTCTTCACATGTGAAAATCAAATTTTACAAATCAAATTGTTTCTCATGAAAACATATCAGTCACACTTTGACGGCTACGTCATTGATAATTTGCAATTTCTTCGACTAACGTTTTGCTCACAAAACAACAATTTAAAGACTCTATCAGATAACACATTCTGCACAACTTCAGAAAGACAATGAGCTAGCTACTTTAGAACAATACAATACACAACTAAACACTTGTAAGTTATAATGTACAGAGTTGCTTGAAAGAAGCACTGACACTATCTGTGTATTATTAAATGTAAATTTTCCATTAAAATACCTGGCCCTTCCCTTTCACAAGACCTTCAAGCCATCCCAAGTCGTTCCGTTTTTAAAAACAACTTAAACACTTGCTATTGACCAGTTATCAATAGATCAAGAATTCCAGATTTTTTATCCTCTGTAACTAAGCTTAATCTAGTTAAGACGATACAACAGTGTATGATATTAAACCACAGTTTAATTTGTGCTTAACTTCAATTTATCTGTTTGAGCTGCATTGGGTGTCTTCTGTGTATTGCCATCTAAAATGTTTGTATGCATAGATGGCCCTGTTAGACCTGACCAAGGTCCTTTCTGGGCTCCCCTGTTGACTCTACAGGACATACAAGACCTCCTTTACAATGTCTCTGTTTTGTTTTAATTGTCATCCTCATCACGTTCTTTGGTTGTCAATAGAATGATTGATTGATTGATCTTCAAAATTCTCAATGTCACACAAAAGCCACAATGAAGGGGCAGGATCTGAAGCGGGAGGGAATGTGCCGGAACGACATTACCTCTGCTCTTGAGATCCTTTACTTTCGTTCCCAATGCTCATGGTAAAAATGGAACATTGAAAAGCATGCAGCTCTGACTTTTGGCTCTCACCGCTCACCCAAACCACTGACGAGAGAGGCAACAGCATTATATTATATGGCCACATCATTGGTGGTGGGGTGGTTAAGGTATGCAAGAGTACTTAGAGTGGAGCAAAGGCCAGGATAATTTTAAATACATGTAATATTATTGTGGATGGAAGGTTATAACAGAGAGGGCAAACCAAATAATGAGATATGAGATTAATACCCAGAGCAAAAAGGGAGATAGAGACAGACATTCAATCTAGATAAAGATACACACACAAATACGGACAAACGGATACAGGAAGGGAAGGAGGAGAAGTTAAAAATAGACTAGGAGAGAAGGAATTGAGATGAGTTTCTTTTTTTGGTTTACTCCATCAAGTTCATGCAGCTTGGATTGGGAAACAGTTGCGGAATTTCAGAGTGTATATGAATTGACGGTGAATGAAAGAGAGATGAGAGGTTTGAGGAGTCTTCTGTTACGGAAATGAGAGGTTTGAAGGGTGTTCTGTAATGGAAGTTTAAGGCAGTTTTGGTCAATAAAATGATTTTAAAACTGGATTTATGTGTTAATGTTAGACCAGGATATTGCTGACCTTAATTTCCTCTCTAACTCGGGGATTCCTGTAGTTGAGATCTGGCTGTTCTGGAGTGAACTGGCGGAGGTAATATTGTTCACGCAATGAATCCCAAGTCCATGCGTCACCGGAAAACACAGACAGCTTAAAAACAATTGCAACAATCACTGAACAACTCGAATGCATTCCAAACCAAAGAGAGGTTAACAGAGGAACACAAGATAAAAGCAAGATAAGCTGTAACATTCCTACTTCTTCACTACCGGCATGGCGATGGTACCAGTCTTAAGGCAGAATGAAGGAGGACAGAGAGTCATTGAACAGCAACCAATTAACCATCAGAACTCATACGGCTCCTCATGTGGAACTTCAAGAACAATAAGTAAGGACAACGTTACTCTATATACTTGCATGCCAATGTGAAATGAAGTGCACATTTAATTAGCCATGTTTCTCTAAAGTTATCAAAAACATTTAAATTATTTAAAGAATCTAACCATGCCATGCCTAAAACTGTACTTGCTTACCATTACTCCTTGCCATTATTATAATAATAGTAACATTGCTTGGTTGATATAGTGCTGCAAAAATATGTAAATTCTATATGCGAGCACTGTTGACATGCAACAGTCTCAGGTAAAATTCTTGTCTGAAACTACCAATTTTTCTCCTACCCAATTGTTTGGTGGAGCCCTTGTTCCATCTGGAAGCTGCTTTCCATCACTCCATGTATAGAAATCTGAATATGGATTGTTAGAGCCTCCCTTTCTGCTCTCCTGGAACCAGAAGTGCTGGTCACTTGAGTGATTTGGAATAAAGTCCATCAGAATGTGAATTCCTACAGATTAGCAAAAGCTTCATACTTCATAACCTTTCTGGTTCATGTGAATGCGCCTGCAATCTTCACATTATGCTTCTAATCTTACAAGACTCATTTATTTTTATTTATTCAATATTTGCACAACTTTAGATAATGCATTTTTTTAGTAACAAGGTTCATCAAGTGATAGTGTTACATAATCATGCAATATAAACATGTACAATTTAAAAGGTCAAACACTGTGACCACTTCAAGGGAATCTCTGAAAGGGCAAACGCGATTGCTCACTCACTAAGCTGCCTAATCAACAATTATTTAGTACTTGAGGCCAACAGACCAGACTCTGCTCTAATCTAATCAAATCAATTGAGTCTTCTGTGCCACTGTCACCACATCTCTCCATTGTCCTCGTTATGCAGACATTGTTAGTGTCAAGTAACAGACCAACAACCTATTGACTTACTGAAGGCCAAGAACATTGAGCCACTTGAGCCAATCTATTTAGGAGGCACACTAACGAGCTGCCGTTTACCCAAATATGGTAAAGGAAACAAGGACACAGCAAAATCATTCAGTTAGAAGTTCAAATCAATCAATTTCGTTTCGTATAAATTGCACAAAATCATAATATATCATCATATCAGCCATTCGCTTGAATCACAATCAAATTTAGTTCTTTTTTTATCAACTTCCATAATTGTCTACCAGGTATTTGTAATTGAATGGTCAACATACTAACTAACATACTGCATCCTATGGATTTTTGCAAAAAAACAATAGCTTTTAGATGTAATGGAAACACTACCTCTTTTATGGGCTTCTCTGATCAGTTCGTCAAAATCATCCAAGTTCCCAAATACCGGGTCAACATCAAGAAAGTCAGCAATGTCGTATCCAAAGTCAACCATAGGTGACTTGTAGAAAGGACTGAGCCATATTGTTCCAATGTTCATATAACTGAAGTGGTCAAGGCGAGAAGTCACACCTAAGCACAGCATGAACAACCATTCAAAGTTGAAGCATTCAACTTGAAGGCTTCAACATAGCCTGGAATTAGTAGCTTGTTATAAAATTAAAATTAAGGTAAACTGTAAAAGAGTTACAATAGCAATTCTCATAGTCAATCAGAAGATCTACTTCATCTGCATACCATATTAGTCAATGAAACCAAAAGAACATCAGTAGACAGTTAGGCCTGGTAAGGCTACATGATTCAGTTGGCCCAGGTGGCCTGCTATTGGTGGTTCTATTACTTATTTACAGTTAACACCCATTGAAGTATCACAAGAAAATAAGTCAATTTTGTGTTTCACTTTTATTTTCTGGGTACTAATCCACTACAGTAAATGGCACAAGATAACACAATTTTCTAATGGATTGAGGTCAGATTAAGGTCAATTAGTTGTTGTGTTCTCTGCTGTCTGTGCTTGAACTACAAGATCTTACAATCTGTGATAAACTGGGACCTATAAAATGACAAACATCTCAAGAAATACGCTAACAATCCAACATCTTACACTTACCTTTATTCACCTCGCATTACCTTCAATTAGTACCTTACCTCACATTTTCACTTGAACATTTTTACTCTCACCTTACACTTTTTAGCCTCAATGAGCTGTATCAAATATCTTACCTTTCCTCATCTAACTATGAAATACAATAAGAATTGAACCTTTTAGGTCTCCCACTCCATCTCCATTAGTGTCCTGGAAGGATCTGGGGTAGATCTGATAGACAATGGTCTTCTTCCACCAGTCAGGGTCATTGTCATCAGTAGCCACACCAACCGTAGCCAAGCAACCACACACTGTGACCAGAATGCCAATGTTCCCTAGCATTCTCCTGTAAATTAAAATTTTGCATCAAATCAAGACTGAAGAAAAGACTAAACTGATTGTTAAATTCTGAATACCAACGCATATTCTTCATTTGTGCCATCATTCGATGGTTCTTTTCGTGATGCTGTGTTCAGTAGTCAAAAAAACAATTTATGAAAAACACGACAAGAAAATTCAAGATATCTCAGGGTAATGTTGGATTTTGTTTGATACTTACAATGTAGCTCATCTAACATGACATTAACTTTTGTAAAACATGTGAAAAAGAGACAATGTTTCAATATCAGTGCCAATTTAGTAACGTCTTTGATTGCAGCTAGGTAAATACCCTCTGCAAGCGTTTTATGAGCATTGCATATGAGACTCAGATGAACTCTTTACAGGAAATAGATGGAAATATGGGTCCTCTGTAGGCTCCATTTAGACATGCTGGCAACATCATTCTGCTGCATTATGCTTATCAATCAGTCAATAAATCAAATAAATTTATATAGTATCCATTCACAATCTCTGCTCAAAGGCGTTCTGGATTCAGGTTCAATCAAACATAGAAATGTGGAGAAGACCTGGACAGTGCCGTATTAACCCATGGCGGGCCCTAGGCTTCACGCTTCTGTGGGCCCTTCGACATGACGACCCCCGTGACTTTCGCGCTCTCCTTTCGTACAATTTAAGAAATGGTCTTAAAGCAGGAGAAAAAATAATTTTGTTCTATGAGAACGAATTATAATTTCTCTATTATTCTTCAAATTCAAACAACATTTATTTCCGCATTAAAAGAACTAAAACTGAAATAATTTATTATTGATGTTGGTGGACCCCTAGGCTTTGGTGGGCCCCTAGGCTTCAACCTCGTCAGCCTTGTGGATAATGCGGCCCTGGGAGACCATAGAAATAAAAATCCTTTGCTCTGCATGTAGATGAATTGCCCAAAAATAATACAAAAGTGCTGCAAACCTGAAGAATCGTGGGGAAGAAAGTGGAGGGAAAGTCATTCCAAACAGCAGCTGGTCCCACAACCTTGCTGCATAGTTGTGGTATGTGCAAGTGGAACAAGCAAATTACGACGAGTATAGAGCCAAGCGCTCTGAGCAGCGACCAAGAGAAGCAGAGACCAAAGTGAAGAGCTCATCTAATAAATTAGGCCTATCCAGCTCTAGCACAAAAATACATGGAATAAATTAATGACGTTTTGGAAATGCCTTCAATCTAAACAATTATGCAAAACACTTTAAAACGAAATCCAACTGCAGCAGACGACCAGATCCTATTTTGTAAATTACAAAAGCCTTTACAGCTGCTTGCACCGTATATAGTTGAATTGTTCTCAAGTAATATAATGCCTTCTCTTGTGTTAACAGCAAGATGTTTGAAATGTCAAAGATTTTGGACTCCAATCCCCATCGTGGCATTGCCATACTCTATAGAAACAAATCCATTCACTACATCTGAGACTTAATGTTTCCCACAGTTGCTTCCTCGTGAATTTAAGCCACTGTATCATAGTATGGCAAAAACATTCGTTAACCATTATTTACAATGTCTTCAATTTGCTAGAACTATTAAATTAGATTATATAATAGTGGGCCTACAGAGAGTCTCAATGTCTTGAAGCAAAACCAGCTAACAACTAAAGAACAACATACTTAATCGGAATTTTGCTGCTAGCCTACAAAGAAACTACAATTTATATAATAAGGCCTTGAAAACTCAACTCTAATGATATAGCAGTAGAGATCCTTCAATTAGACTGGCATGCATTCATAGGCCTACCTTTGTAGATATCACAAGGCAGTGTCACTACTGATCTATCGGAAGATCTCTAACGTTCTCTGTTTTTCATAGACAACAATTGTAAGAGTAACACAATACAGTTATAGATCAGCTCTTTATCATATTGCAGAGGTCAAACGGTTAGACTTTGAACTCTGTTACAAAGCAAGAGATATAATTTCTGCCAAAGGTTTCCATAGTTCAGATAAGAACTTAATTGCAGTCTTATGCATGCATTCATTCATTTAGAAGCCTGCTGCATGTGGTCATTAGTCCATACAGTATCGTATAGATATGCATCCATAGAATAAATGGTGATTCAAAGTATCTTGCAGCCAAACCATTGTAAAGAACATCATAACCAAAACCCTCCAACTGTTGCCTCTGCCCACAGTTTAATTATATTACCATGTCCTTGCTCAGAGTGTGAATCTTCTGCTACTGATTTACTAAAGAATATACTTACTGACTTACAAATTTCATTACAATTGAACTCTGATAGCTTTGTAGATGATGTGACAGCCAGTATTCTGTATCGAAAGTCTCCGATTTTTATAGAGGCATGTTGGTGTAGTTCACCACCTTGCGTGAGAAGGGTTGCGAGTTTGAATCCACCTCAAGTCACTGAGTAAGGATCTTTCACTCACACTTGCTCTGTGATGCTTCGGTGTGTTAACTCTGACTTAGCATTACCGTTGCAGTCGGGACCGACTCTGAGTAATATAGCAGACTCGAATAGACGCTATAGAAGTCTCCAAAATATACATAGGAAATATATATATATATAATTATATTACAAACACAATCACATACATGCACAGTTACACACACACATATTAAATAGAATTTTGCATATTCCTGTAAATTCACAAAGCATAATTATGTCAAATCAATTAATTAAACATCTAATCTAAATGTCTGACACCTGAGGAATCATATATACCTCGGGTAAAAAAATTAGATTATACATTATTACATATATACTGTGTATATATATAATATATACCTACATATGATTAAGTCAATAATAAACAGCTTGATGTGTTAATGAAAAACTTTATATTTACATATGAATCAGAACCAGCTAACAACGATAAACAAAGTACTTGACTTAGTTGGTGTTTAAGAAGGTCTTGAAAACTCAAACATTATAGCATTGGAGATCTCTTTATTAAGGGACTATAATTGCTACTACTGCTAACAGCAGCTGCTGTTGTTTCTAGGTATGCATGAATGCTGTTGAATACTTACCATAGCACTTTTAGCAAGGCACAAAAGCACATTAACTGTCACTAAGGACAGAATAATATTCATAAGCAAGCAAACCACGGGAAATTTAGAAGAGCCCCTCCCTCAATTGAGCCCAACCATTCTTATCCACAGTTATTTATGCTATCCTGCTCTGAGGCGATGGGCCAGTCGGAACGAGGCTACGGGCCTACGTCGATTAGCAGCGATTAACAGCACACCTTGCTTGTACCACTTTTCAACAGTGCTTTATTGGCGGTAGATGGTTCAATCCTTCAACCTGTCTTCTGATTATAACAAACAAATATATTTACATATATAGCCATAACATAACCACACTTTTTATTGCATCCAATGTAAAGTTTGATAGTGACAGTTATATCAATTAGACATTTAGACTTTGACACTGGAAGCAAAGGGAGAAATTTGAAAGGGCCTTGGCCCTGATATTTAAATTGAGATTTACATTTACATTTGCCCTTAAGTTGCTCAGGCCTAGTGTTACAGTGTACTTACAAAGAAGGAAATCATGTTAAATTAAACTGAGAAATTCAATTCTTAGGAATTAAGTAGCTAAAGTACCCGGTACACACAATAACATGAGTGCTCTTAGAACGATATATGCATAATTGAGTTTAAAACAATTGAAAGCTGAGGAGAATTATAAGTTGAATTGATAGGCTATTCCACCAGCGCTTTCTAAAGAGAATTTTCTTGAATTAGTATAAGTAGGGTCTAAAGATTCCTCTGAAATTTTCAGAGTAAGCTCCCATGGTTGTAATAAACCCGAGCAAATTTTTATATCCGACGGTAAAGGCCATAGTGTCATACACCGTCGTTAAACAAACGTTCTATCTGAAATTTTCTTCATATCCATGTAGGTCAGAGGTGGAGGGGAATTATTGTCGAATAAAAGTGGCAGAGAACAAGTTCTTTAGGCCTAGGCCTACTTAAACATGATGAATTCACAAGTTTGGATTATTTTCATTTGCCCAGGTTGTGAAATTTGAGGAAACGTGAGATCTTGATCCTGAAATTATCATAACAGCTCTTTTTTGTAGAGTAACGAGACGTTTTAGTCTTGTTATGTAATTGGAAGTCCACTTTTATCATGTTGCAGTAAAAGCAATAGGCCTATGCAACAGGATTCCCACATTTTTTAGATCTTAGATGCAAGTTGGGATGTGTGAAATATCCCAGGTCATTATGTGTGATCGTGTGTAGCCAACATATAATGTATATAATGTATAAATTATATATATACTAGCTATAACCCGTCAAAAATGACGGTCTTATATT
>JAQFXW010001118.1:0-15723 GCA_034693945.1 Dendrobaena attemsi | reverse complement strand
CCAACAGTTGCAGTAATTCATAGAACTTAGGGAAAGGTGACTTGTATGACTAACTCTATGGCTGTTGCCACTGCTTCCCAGATTCAAATCTTAGGCCTGACCTGCAAAACTACATTAATAATTATTGTACTATTTTTAAAGTGGTTGGCCATCATCTTCTGTAATGTAATGTACATGTTTTTCTGTAGCGACTGTATGCCTTCACCCTTTTCATCAACTTTTTAAAATTTATCGATGGGGTCAAATCCAATTGTCTGATCGAATGTTCACTTTGCCATTTAGTTCCCCGTGCACTGAACGAGCCAGCCAGTGATTTGTTAAGTCTCTGAAAATAAGTGAGCACCTTTAAGCATACCGCAATTCGTATGCTCTCTTACACTGAAGCACATGAGATGCTCCCTACGTTCAGTGGGCGATACTGAGTACCTTCTTTAAGTCCAATACGTAGCGTTCCAGAGACTAAGATCTATGCTATTGTTTTCATTGAAACTCATCCAAGAGTGTTCTTGTCAACCACTGATATATACTGTAGTCTGCAGAATTTAAATATCAGACTATTCTTTAGATAACCATCGAATAAGCATAAGCTTAGGATTTTTAAGGAATCGGTACTTCTTATATGTACTTTGATTTTGTTGTTACCGGTTACGACAAAGAATATTGAATTGAAATTGAATTTAACCAAAAGTTACCTCTACAGGGGTTAGGGTTCGAGTAAACGATCTCCATTGTCCTGAGTCATTTGTCAAGTACATTGTTTATTGTTTAACCTAACAGAAATTGATTATTGTGTATAGACCTAAAGACTTTGTGCTATAATAGGGCCAAGCACATCTTTGCTTCCTTCTCATCAAGGCAATCAGTGGTGAATGGAGTAGCTGATAGGGTTTCGAACTTATTGGGCCGCCTGCTTTAACTTGTAAGCTGTGTGGACTATAGACTATGATCAGATATTGAGTAAAGTAGAACCATGACGACGCCAGACTGTAGCTGTGGTCCAGATTATAGTGGGCTGGCTCCATTATAAGACAGGAACAGACAGATAGAGAGAGAGAGAGAGAGAGAGATAAAGACAGAAATGCAAACAGAGAGAGGCATTGAGGACTGTATACCTGTAAATGTCTTGTAGGCCTATCCTAGCCACAGAGTGTCTGTAACATGAGTTGTTGTGTATTATATCTGAAATGGTTTCTCTAAATCCTGCAGTTTTTCCTTCCCATGGCTACTTGCCATCTAATCCTATAACTTGCTATGGCTTATGGTCCCTTACGATATATGTTCTGTCTATGGTTTATGGTCCCTTACTGTTTATGTTCTGTCATCAAAAAACCAGCACAACTACCCGGCCGAGAGTTTGTCGGGAGTGGTCCATTATTTTGATTATTTTGAGTGTCTGGTGGGTCACGTGGTTTGATAGGGATGGACGATTATGCTCTGATTTCTACCAATGTTGATGAATTTGTATGGAAAAAGACTACATGGTATTGGTCACATGTCTTGTACTACTTCCCTTCAGCCAATCCTTTTGAATGAGTGCCCATTTACACTTACAGACACTGACACAGACACACACAGGCACACAGTAACTTAACCATCCTTGTATACTTGTATAGTATATGATGTAAATATATTGAAAGTGAAAACGAATTACCCGGACACTTGAACCTATGAAGCAGCAACAATTACACACATGAGAAGGATGCCTAGTGTTCAGCATTTCTCACATCTGTACTTGGCTGTAGCCTACAGATCACAGCAGACTCTTGTTCAGACACTTAGTAGGTTCTATGGTTACCAATGACCATACATACAGACTTGCATCATAATGTTAAACCTTTCTCTCTCTCCTTAGCCAGTCAGTCTGTCAAGTCATGCACCAACTTAAACAAATTATTTACAAATCGAAAACAAAACAGAAATGATGATTAGAATACGAAAACGAATGTAAATGACCAGTATTATCTGAGCTGAAAATGTTGAAATGTTTTCTGTGTGCATGTTTTAGAATAGCAATTTTTGTATTAAAGGAGGAAAGGGTACTGCTGTATTTAAGTAAGTAAGTAGGACGTATATCCTTTATTCATCCAATTGCTAACCGCACTTTAGTTTACCCAGTTTAGTGTCTTCAATCAATCAATCAATGTTTTTATTGCTAACCTGTTGAAACAGCACACTTACAAATGATCAAAAAAATCATCATTAGGTAATAAGGAGGCCCTAGGGATAAATATTGTGACTAAGCTATGGTCACCTATAGTGTGTAAAAGATCATAAACCCATGTAGAGGCAGAAGTGAATGTAAATGGTTGAAGTTGCTTAATGCACACATACATACAGTGCTGGCCGAGTATGCTGTGTTCATTAGTTGAGGTGTAGGCTCACGTTAAGATGACTGTTGGTATATTGATTATGGCTTATTTCAGAGATGTTTATCTCTGTCTAGCGGGGTCTATCTTGCGAACGAATAGTGACTTGCACCTGTTCAAATGGATAGCAGGGTGAACGTCCTTAACCTAATGAAACATGAAAAGTTCTGTGTTCATTTTCATGTTAAGGTTTGATAGATCACCAAATGGTTTACTGGATTTCAATTTATTTTCATGTATGAATTCTGTTGACTGATTTTAGGGCCGTAGACATCTGGGCGATTGGCTGCTTGTTTGGTGAGCTTCTGACGGCTGAACCGCTCTTCCCAGGAGAGTCGGACATAGATCAACTGTTTCACATAATCAAATGTTTCGGTCAGTTTATATGTCGTATTGTTTCTAAACAGTTGTAAAGTGCCCTCAAACAGTGAACACCAACCAGAGGCGCTCCTAGTCTGAGAGATTCCGAGAGAGAAGAGTGGCCTTGAGCAACTGAACAGAAGCTCAAAGACCTCCAAGTGCTGTCCTCCAGTCAAACATTGAAGAATGGATGGAAATTGGTTCCATACTCCATAATGAAGGTCCTCTTATGAATGGTTGTTACGAGCTAGTCTTGTCAGTTGACATACATACCTTTGTAATCTATCGTTAGGTAACAAGGAGACCTGACAACATGTCCGAAGCTAGTCTTGTCAACAGGTACATACCTTGGTCACTATATTCCAGTATTGTTTACTGGTAAATGCCAATGGTCAAGCCTTAATAAAGTACAGCAGTTGTATTCATTTAGAAGGAGCTTTAGTCACAGATATGGAAGTCTTGTAAGTCGAGTCACTCTAAATTCTGATTGATTGATTAAAGTCAACTGCCTTGTTGCTTTTAATTTAATCTTGTAAGAAAAAAAATTGCGACTGATGAAAGCATTGGTATGGCTAGTGGCCACATATGGGTGCAACGCATGGATAGGAAGAAGAAAAATGCTTTCAATCATTCAAGAATAAGTGCATCAGAAAATTGCCTAGAATACCTATGGACAGGAAACGAACGGTTGGTTCATGTTCGATCCCGGAGGCTACGATATTGCGGACACATCGTGAGAACAACATCGAATGCAGCCTGATAATTCCACTGGTAGAGGATGAAGGAAGCGGGGAAGACGGAAGACAGCATGGATCGACAACATCCTCAGATGGACAGGTGCTCGTAGGGACCGAATTAATGAACCTAGCATGCAATAGAAGATGATGGGCAGTGCTTATCCATTCATGCAGCCAACCATTGCAAAGCGACCATGGCGAAGTGACATAACGTCAGGTTTCTTTAGTACATAGATGCACTAACACCCAAATCTGCAGGGATAGATCTGATGGAGTGACAGGGACCATGTAATATCCAGAAATTAATGTCTTATAATCTGAGAGTCTGAGACATTGACTTGATTTCAATGTGATTTAACTAATTTAAGTTCTATGTATTCGATAATGTAGTTTTCGTTGGTTTTCATGCTCTGTTTTAGGGTATTTAACGGCACGGCATCAGGAGGTATTTCACAAGAACCCACTCTTTGAACGTCTTCGTCTGCCGGTCGTCAGTGAAGTGGAACCGTTAGAAAAGAGATACGCTCGTCTTTCACCGGCCGCTGTAGATTTCATAACGGTAGGGCGTCTGCTGCAGTGTTGGAATTATTTTGCTGCTCATTTGTACTATAATTATGCATGTCCATTATCCAATATACGAATAGAGTTGCTTGCCAATTGCAACAATTTCTATTGGCTTGATGCTGTTTGTAATACAATGATGTGCTCACTGTGTACGTGAAGTGTAAGGTATCAAGGTTCCTGTGTGATTGTTACTACTATGTAGTACACAGATATCATAATAAATTCCTTCAATCACGATTGCTCAATGCTGTCAATTATTGATGAATGGTCGTCACATTGTGGTGATTTATAAATACATAATTTAGTTAAGTTATATTTCTTGCATTAAAAGCTATTTTTTCCTCATGTCATAAACAATAACGGTTATCATAAATCATGTAATGAATGCACTCGCAAGGTCCACTATTGTTCTGTTAGTCAGTTTGCATATCCTTATTATTCATGGGTACCAAGTAATTTTTTTTAGTGCCCGAGGTATTTATGATCCTTCAGGCTATAATAAAAAAATTGTCTGGAGACCAAAAATTAGTATTCTGGAATGAAGGCAGGATCAGTTTTGGTATAAAGAAAAGTGCCTTTTAAAGCCACCGCATTAAAGCGCTGAATATTGGCTGAAAGGCGTTGGAATAGGTGAGTTGTTCCTTTGGGTCTCCAGAAACAAGGGTCAGGTTACGTCCTAAAAGCATGATAAAATGAAATGACTGTGACCACATTAATTACTTTGATTCAATAATAAATAATAATGATATTGATTCCTTTTGTTGAAGATAAATTATTGTTGCCTTTTTCCATTGATCTGATATAGGTCATTGTAGGAGATACATAGAGTTTGTTATTAAAACATAGAGCTACATAAAGAAGCGTCTGTTTCTGTTTAGCGTTGTCTTCAGTTGGACGCGGATGACCGGCCGACCTGTTCTCAGCTGCTGAAGCATGACTTCTTCACGGTCAACCAGTTCGGCCAGAGATTCAATCGTGAACTTCAGGGCATCATTCAGAGAGAGCATCGAAGCAATCCTCTGCTGAGGAAAGGCAGGACACCCGAACGAGAACTGGCGCCAAAGGCAGCAGCCCCTGCCATTGGCCAGACGACGAATCACGCAACAGATGGCGAACAAAATGACAAACAAGGCAACGACACGGTTCGCTCTGATATCTAACTTGCCATTGTATTTGTTTACATTCGTCCATGTGGTCGGATTTCTCGTGTAATTGGTGTGTAGTGTGTATTTGATCACATATTTGTGTAATTTGATGTGTGGTAAGTAAGCTGCCAAGTGAAGATATTCAGATATGCTAGTTGAAATGTATAAATTAGGTTCTGAAGCTTATCCTCATCGAAGATAGTGTAAACGTGAGAGAAACTTTTGTATGTATTTATTCATATAATTTCATGTACTTGTACATGTATGTCCATTAGTATTATTACGGAAATTTGATATAATATGCCCCTTCAAGATAATCCACTCAGAAGCACTTGGGCCAGCCTTGACTAAATATTGCTTGTATAATGTGTATGTTGTAAATTAGCTTCGTTTGGAGTTCTGTTATATATAAATGGCATTGACCCTGCCATGTCTATGTCATTTGATTTCTTCTTGTACTGATTCATTTCATATTTTCTTGATATTTATTGTTCACTGATAAACCAATTTGCCTGCCAATAAAAATTTGTACTGATTCTAAGACAGTTAAAAACAATCATCTGATTCACTCAAGCACACCTTATAGTTTTTACTCATGTGTTATGTAATTTGCATGAGACATTATAAATGCATATGTAATGTGATATTTTGTGTAATGTTGCAATATATGTTGTGATATATTGTGTAATGTTATAGCATGACATATGTGTATTTTAACTTATTATATGTGTGATTGTGTGTTATGCTATATTATGCGTATGTTATGCATTATGCATATGTTGTGCTATTATGTGTATCTTACAGTAAATGTGTGTAATGTTCCTTTCCAGTAGCTGTGTAAAATGTAACACTTCCATATACATAAGCCTGGTTAGATGTAATAATTTTCTAAATACTTTAGATCTCACACGACCTTTCCGACAAACCAAAACGGAAGCTTCCAGACGTGGAAAAGGTTTCTCGAACATCTCCTCCCACAAACAACCTCAGCAACGGCGCCGCATCACCCAGAACTTCCGTAACGCAGACGGAATCCATCCCACTCTCCGAGTCATTGTCTGGCCCCATGACACAGTCTCTCCAAGGAATGGGGAATACACAGGAAAGGTCTGCAGTGTCCTGTGTATGTTGTTATTATCAGGGCTATGGAATTAAAGTTCAATTTTTCGATTAATCGTTAAATAAAACAATTAAATTTTTAGCGATTAATCGATATTTACATATAATCAAAGCAAAATTATATTGACGACGTTTAGGCATACTTTATTTCTTTTGACCACTGTCGTTTGATACATCAGACAATCGTGATAAACAATGCTTAATGAAGACATTGTATTGTGTTGTACTAAACAATGTTTAATGAATATATGAGTTCGACTGTAAGTATGAATATTTATGGAAGCGCCTCTCTCTCAGTGCGCTCACAGAGTGAGTTCACCGTAGACATGCCAAGGTAATGACTGCATCCCATTTAAATGTAGATTACTGGTATAATCGTAGGTGTTGATTTGTATGTTTTGACTTGCAGAATGCTGGAGAAGGCAAAAATTCATTCTAAAAAAGGCAACCACGTTCCTGGTAAGAAGGCGAACAATCTGACGAATCACTATCGTTCAATACCTACATCACAGATGATGACAACAGGGAGCCAGCTGATGACGAACGAAAGACCCGTCATGGCAACCAAATTAAAACAACCTGGATCCAAGGGACAGATGGCGCCAGCAGACAACAAACGCGACGGAAGGTTTCATCTGCCGAATGTCAGGTCCAATGAAGGTAATTCCAACTCTGATAAGATCACGGTGAATGAACCAGTATATGAAATGCAAAGAACCTATGAATATTTTATATAAGCTGTGGAAAGTGTTTGTTTATATGCCTTTGATAGAAAGCGCTTCATAACCTTAGTTCAACTGAGATAAATCAATTCTGAAAGTGACTTTCTGATTGAAGAGGGTATGGATTAGAGTTGTAAGAAGGTGATGGTAACACATTTGTGTGCTTATAGAACTTCATGAGAAAGCATCCGTGGTCCTATTATAACCACAGCAATCAAACAAAGGAGCACTTCTGCCTCTTAGCCTAAGTGTATATTTGTTAGAGAAATGTTCTGGAATCTTTTCATGTCTGTACAATAAACGTAACCTGTTGCAATGTATGAGCATTGTGTAAGTTGAAAGTGTTCTGACATATGAATCATGTACGGTTTCTTGCTGCACTGTGCTTCTGATACAGAGTTCTTTTGTTCTTTCTCTTGGGCTCCAAAACCATTGCCTTGGGGCATGAACTGGTTCTGCAGTTGCCCATGGTAGCCATATGACTCACTGGCCACAGTATCTGCCTGATTGTTGACCTCTGTGACCTCAGGCTCTTGCCTTGGAACCAAAACACACCTAACTTGCATACCAACCTTACTGAGTGACCGCCTCTCTGATAATTAGCATAATCCCATGACTTAGTTTTGTTTGAACTGCAGAAATCTCAGGACTTTTATTGCTTATCTTCCAACAGCTGGCATGATTCACGAAGGGCTGGTGTACTTATTATTGAACCAACAGGATTTAGCTGGGTGATTTATTGTATCATATCTAGTGATTTATAAATCATCCCTCACAGAACGACTAAATTCAGAGTCGCTCTCAGCATGGAATTTGAGAAGGAGAACACCTTTAAGAGTTAGAGACCGATAAACTAACCATTAGTTTAGTCTTTAGTGCGACAGAGGATCATTCCAAATGGAGGAATTGACATCAGCAAACACCTGACATTGGACCAAGGCAGCCCTTGGAAGAAATAGATCTTCGATCCTTTGACAAGTTTCTGTTTATGTCAAGGAGTATGCTGAAAATGAGTTATTAACCTGGCAGTTTGATAATCACCTTACATAGAAAAAACAGGTAACAATATGTGACATTTATTAACATACTGCACTTGACTTCTTTATTTTAACGTGAACGTGACATTGCTTTCAGCTGCGTCTCCGATCCGAATAGCTTACAAAACGAGCAGCAGTAGTCAGATGATGTGCATGCCACAGATAGGGAATGTCGACTCATTCACAGAAGCGTCTTGTAAGGTTTGTTGCCTGTATCATTTGACTGTAAGTTTAGATCTTTAATAAGTAATCAGATGTAAAGGTTTGCTGATTTCTGTTGATCTCATACTTGTTGATTTGTCTCTCCAGTAACTCCTCAGAAATATGGTTCTGCTGTGGGAAGAATTGTTTGGATGAGGCACACACAATGACTGCAATGTGGTGACCTGTTGAACTATCAGCTTAAGTCCCAATCAGAATCAGTGGCAGGAAAGTCTGAGGCCCATGATTCCGAGATTGAAGGGTCTCTCATTAGGAGATCTTTTAGTGTACTAGCTAATACACGAGTCATTACAGAAGGATTCTATAGCATTGGCAATTCCACCATTTATAGTAATAATTCCTGGTCGTTATAATTAATGCACTGAATTGTTGTATATCATTGTAACGTCATACCAGTTATTGCCATATCAGGCATTGAGATGTTCTAAAGCCATGTCTCAGAATACAGATTCATTAAGAATTGAGCATAACGGATGGTCAAAATAAAAAAATTTGATTCAGAAGTAGTAGGTTTAATAGAGGAGCTGAGATGTCTGCAGTTTAAGGGTTCCGAGTTTTCATGCAAACGCATATAATAATTTAATTGAATGCATTTAAGAATTACAAAATGCTGATGACCTCTGATTGGTTATTGTGTTTGCCTGTCTTGTAGAATAGTCCCAGAGTTGACAGACTTCGAAGTACGCCCGAGCAGTCGAGCACTGTTGAACCAATCCGCACTCCTGAACAACCAAGTACTCCTGACCAATATGCCACAAATCTTCCATCCGTCTAGCACGGATGAATATTACTTCATAGAACTGGACTGCTTGTGAAATGGTCATATTCTGCACTCTCTACTATCTGTATTTACATAACACTTCCAACTGCCGGTACTCGTGCCATTCTGCTTTCCATTACTATACAAGAAGATACTATACCAACACGTGTGTGTATCACATTAAAGAGCTACATAGTAAGTGTTGCATAACATTTCTGACATTTATCTGTGCCTTCATATGAAAATAATTTATTATTTTGTATTATAATACGTTGCCGTGTTGTTGCAATAGAAAGAGTCGAAGTAAGAGGTTGGAACGAGTTTTCCTTCAGTGCCCTGCCACCAGCAAAACCTTTGCTCTGAGTCACAGAAGAATTAAACATTCACAGAATTTAAATGTTATCTGTAACGTACATATAAATAATATCTCCAATTGTCCTCAAACAGCAATACTTTATATACAACCTTCGTCTTTTCCCTTTGAAATGAAAATGCATCAGACCAGCAGATACAACAACCTGTGAACAGAGTCATCTGATATGTGCAGGACAGATTGTGATGCCCAGTTACACCACCTATCAGTGAACATGCATCCACATTAATTTCCCAAGGATTTATGATATCCTATAATTAGCAAGAGGAGGATAAACAGGCTCAACAATATTCAAGAGAAAAGAAGAAAGGCAGACCAAACAAAAGAAGAAAATGCAATCTTGTATTTTGGTCGATGAATAGAGTTAAAAGGCCAAAATCAATATTCGTTTATTTATCATTACAAGTTGTCAATAATCATGTAGTAATTTTATCAACGAATAGTGTGGAACATCGCTGCAGAGAGCAGAAGCTGTTGCATGTGGCAATGGACTGATGACGATGGAGGAACATAGTTTAAATGACGTCTGACACCTACGGGCCCCCATGGTTTCTGATGGTGATGTTGACAAGTTGTCATAACCACAACTTCACAGAAAGCATCAAAAAGTGTTTAAAATTAAGTGTGCAGCACTGCTTAGTATGTTCCCTTCTACAAATGCAACAACTCTGGCTGCAATCTGTAGAGAAAGGCCTAGGATTGATCAGCGTGTTGGTGTGGTGACACCTGCCTCTGCAGGTCGATTGAGGCAACATCATTGTCAATGGTAGATTAATGATCGTTTCTGTAAGTTTACTTACATGTATTGATTGGTTTATGTGCTCTGATGCATTATTAGGTCTCTAAGTCCTTTCTTTCATAAGAAAACCAGTAGGCTCGTACCAAGTGTGCCTAGGGTCTACAACATCGGTGACCAATGCCAAACCTTGCCTGTTCCTGCTTGTGGTTTCAACAGTACGCATTGTGAAGAGCAGCACTTGCGCGTGTAGGCTACTCCTTTTCCCAGCAGTCAATATCACTATAATATTAGCCATTAAGACTTGAATTAAAGGCCTTTTACACACGTGAGTCCTAAACTTGGCCATATGGTGTAGATCAGCGGTTCCCAACCTATGGTTCGTAGACCACTGGTGGTCCGCAAGCAGACAGTGGAAAAATACTTTTGTAAAACGAATTTCTAAACTGAATGTTTTACGTTTCTTCACATTTGAAAGGCAAAGAAAATTTTGATATTGACTAAAAATGAAGAAATCAACTAAATTTAGGAGGTGGATATTGATGTTCTGATGAAAACTGGAGGAATGTCTAAATAAAAAATGCATCCACTTTTTTAAAAGGAAAGTTTAGGTTCGGTGGTCGAAATGTTTTTTGCGGTGGTCCGCGTCGCCGGCGAAACCTTTCTAAGTGGTCTTCTAGTCAGAGTTTTTGTTCCAAGTTGGTCAAGGACAGAAATGAGTATTATGTGAACGTAACGACCTCTGTGTGTCACATCTGAAACCATCCTGTGTGAATGAACGGGTCACTGGAGCGTAGAAATCAATGCCTTCCTGCGACAACTGATCAATCAGTGAGTAGTTTCAGCCTAATGGGTTTTCTCATGAACTACGAAAGACAAATTTGTATTCTGCTCAGATAATGGATAAGAAATCTGTCGATATGAGCTACAATTACCTCAAATATTGTTTTGTACGTTGCACCCTGATACAACAATTACGCCAATTTTTTTATTCTTTCAGCTTCATACAATCTCATGTTGGCTATGTTGTAGGCCTAGAAGATAGCATGGCATAAACTATTCCTTAGTAGGCCTACTCATGCATGAATTTGCATTTAATCAGCTTCAATTCTTCCTTAGCACTTAGCTTGTTGGTGGAATTCGAAAGTTTGGTCATAATATCCACATGGAAACAGCTTGGGAATAATGAATACGTGGTTTGAAAAGCCAAAAAGAACACTGTACACTTGGACATCACCAGGTGGAAAATATAGGAATCAGATTGATTACATACTGAAAACAAAAGATGGAAAAGCACCATAAGAGATGTAAGGACGAAACCAGGTGCAGATTGTGGAACTGATCATGAATTGTTAGTGGCAACAATGCAAACAAAATTGAAGGAACTGAGAAAAAGGAGAAAGATTGAACACATATGACTGCAAAGAAATGACACCGGAATACAGAGTCAAATAAAGAATAGGTTTGAAGTACTAGAGAGAGATGAGACGGAGGTAGATGAGGATGCGAACAACATGTGGGAGAAGGTGAAAGAATTAATACTAGAAACTGCTGAGAAACACATTTCGAAGAAGAAGAAAGTCACAACAGCACCATGGGTCTCGAAGGAAGCTATCAACATAGCTGTAGAAAGAAAGGAGGCAAAAAGAGAAGGAGACAAAGACAAGGTAAGAGAAATGAATGAGGCATTCCAAAAGCAAGCATGTTCAATCTCTAGAACAGCACTAGAATGGCTCAAAGAATTCTATAGAGCAATAATAAACAGACTGTGCTAACCAACCTCAGTTGCACAAGCACTAAGGTGACTGTTTATATCAAGAGCAAAGTTTAGCAGTATTGTTGATAATTCAACATCGAAAGCACACCTTTGCTGTTTTAACCATTGTACCGGCTTTCTTTACCGGAGTCTTTTTTGGGGCAGCAGGAGGTGCCGGTCTTTTGCGCAACTTACGTCCTTCGGAAGAGTTTACTGTTCCAACAACAGCCTTGGCTGAAAGAGTAAACATGACGGACAAGAATTTTACTTTAAATTCCTGTGACACAAGCACAACTCATTGACTTATTATGAATTTTAACATCAAGTATGACCATCATCACCAAAAACTGCCACAAAATCACTATAGGGATGGTAATGGCCATTTCACGACTATGATTGCACAGGTTCGGTCAAAAAGCCACATATCAACCATCGATTGTGATGAAATCTGAATCAGTGGGAGACTTAATGCATTGAGAGCACGGTAGCACATGGTATCCATAGCTGCCATGGATGGCATAAAATGTGGTGTGGTGTCTGTCAAAGATATTGCTTCTGCAATGGTTTTCTGTGGCCACACATTACAAGGACTGATCTTGCTAAGCCTTTGTGTTATTAGTCATCATAAGGACCATTAAATACAAGTCATAATTATCACACCAAACAACACTTGCATTACATATATTAAATGTATGAAGGTTTCACTTTAAAGTTAATTACCTGATACAGATTTTCATTAAATACTTTAATTTTACCAAAATTTGCAAACAAGCTTTATTTATAATATATTTTATATATTTATCATTTTTGAGATATACACAAGAAATGATCAACTTTTATAAACAGAATTTGAACATATGTTTATACTATTAAAAATTTCAGAATGATCAACTAAATAAAAATATTATGGTCACATTTATTAAAAACAACATAGAGCTGCCAAAGAGTTAAGAGAATGCTTGGACAGATAATAACAGATGATTCTAGACAGAGTCAGCTCTAGTGTCAGACAAAGAAAGGTAATACACATCTCTGTAAGCTCGACAAAGGAGAGTACTGAAGTAAAACGACAAAACTAAGTAATTGAACCTAAACCTGTATTTAAGTGCTCACATTGTTTTAGTTTCTTACCACTTGTTCTTATTGAAATTAAATACCGACCTAACAACTGAAGCAAAAACAAATATGTATTTATTTATTCGTAAATTTATATAGCGCTCTCTCAAGAAAACTATTCAGAGTGCCAACAAAAATACACAAAAATATAAATAGGTGCTAAACGCAACAGCGAGTGCCAGATCAAGACAATGACTCTGTACTGGATGCACTTCATCATAGGAAGACAATGTAGCATTGTAGCTCATCCCTGACATATGACCAAACTTGGAGATCCCTGCAACTATAGCTGTGTAGCAGTATGCAGCAGCCGCTCTAAACACCGAGTCCACACAGCACGGAGGCCAACATAAACAAAGCAATAGTAATCCGACCATGAGGTAAGAAAATGTACTGTGCATCTTGCCTTCTTCAAGAGTTTTATTCATTGTACTTGTTCGTTTTGGAGCAGGAGAGGCCTTTGGTTTGGTTTTCGTCATTTGCCGAGTGTCCCCAAGCTGTTCATCACCTAGCAATTCTGCACCTTCCTAACAAAGAATGTATAAATGTCCTTACAACGGCCAACAGTACAAAAGTCCTTAGCAGAGTAAACAGTATCAGGCGTTTCCCAATATCATTACAGTTCAAAAATACATCAATAAGCAATAATTAATGTACAACAATGTTCAGGCAAGTTCTAAATTTCAAGTTAAACTGTAGGACTTCAACAATGACATTGACTTCACATTATATACCAAATTTTTCTGACCATCTTATTTATTTTACCAATTAAATCTTTCAGCTAACTCCAAAATCATATAAACTCAACAATAAGTGAGCCCAGATTGATTGACTGGTTTAGTCTTTATCACAATAAAAATATTTATGCCTGCGGAGTGGATTATAAATGAAGTAATTGTTACATGAAGCCTAGACAAAAACAGTTGCTGCAACATAATTGGTTTGAGATTGCACTGTTACACAGTACTTTGTAATTGAAAACCTAAATAGTACCATTCTATATTGGCAGAGTTCCCTACCTATGTTGTGCACATTGCAACAAATAAAATACTAAGGCATCTTTAACTTTGGAACAGTGGAACTGAGAAAGGATCGAGTAACTTAAGCTGGACAAATGAGGAAGTGATTAACCACACTAATACTAATTTACTACTTATGCATATTGTTTTTATCTTCTTCTGAGTGGAATTCAACTTTTCCATTTAAAATTAAAAAATAAATATGCAACACATAACTGATTTTAGTAACTGGGATCTTTTGAACCTGACATGCATCACAAAAGTCCGTAAATTCTGATTTCCTTCCTTCTTCTCTTCCATCAGTTTCCTGACCATGAGGTCCTCAAAAGGGTTATTTACTGTGTGATGAATGTTAATTATTTAATGTTTTGCCCTATTTAAAGCAAAGGAAGATTTCCATAAATCATTAGTGTTGAGCATTACGAATAACCAGAACGCGTTACTGTAACTAATTACTATTTCGTGGCAACTAAGGTACTTTTCAAGAAAGAAATTAATTACAGTACCTAATTACTTTCATGAGGTAATTGTAAATAAAGAAAAATAGTTAATTTGCTTTAGGTGAAAACAAAGTTCACATCTGATACATCATGTAGGTGAACACTGAACAATCACAATTGCTTTTGCAGTAGGCAAGAGAAACAGAAAAAGGTTTACCTAAAATCTAGATAGTGCTTGTAATCATCTTACCTTGGCTGTAACAGCCATAGTGCCGGCCTTGCTCATCCTTGCTTTCTTTCCCTTTGCATTACCTCTTCCACCTTTTCCTCGCTTTTTACCACCAGTAGCTTTGTCGTCTGATGCACTGGCTTCTGTTGTGTCATCTTCATCGAACTGGTTCATCAACATCGGCTTCTTCCATTCAGTCAGATTTCTTTCCAAAAAGGCCTTTCCTTCCTGGTATTGCACAATTCATTACAAACAAACACACACACAAAATTATATAATATTTTCATTTTTCATGTAATACACATAATTATTTGCAATGGTTTAATTGGTCCACAGCGCGCATAAGAAATTGTAATCGGGTGGCATGATTTATCTCAAGGCTTCACCAGGCACCTGCTACTGGCCTTGCTAGCAACAAACTCAAATTACAGCCACACACTACTCTTCTTCTGCCTTATGGCGAGGCATGCTGACAAACTCGCTCACATTGTATCAATGTACAATCTTAAAAGCTATAGTTTGAGCGAAAATACAAAAGAATATCACTGACGCTGCATTTCCTCATATTGAAAAACCGTATTTGAGCGTTTTAAACCCCCATGTATTACGAGCTATTATATTTTAGCATTTTAAACTCTTTCACATCACATCACCCAAGCAAGGAGTCGGATGAAGAAATAAAATATTCAGTATTATTCAAACAAGAAGCAGTATGAGTGATGAAAATGTACATAATATTAAATACGAAGTGGGATGAGAGATGGAAATGTGCATTACTCTCTGTCTGTAGCAAATTTCTGCAACTATTTGTGTGCATATTTGCCGAGGCCGAGTAGTACCGAGTAGCAGTGTTGTTTAAGTTAACTAAAACTAAAAGTAAGAATATAATTAACTGAAAAGTTGTAATTTAGTTAAGGAAAACTGAAACTAAAACTGAAAAGATGGGAAAACTAAAACTAAAACTAAACTGAAAAGTATGAAACTAAAACTAAAACTAAACTAGAAAGTTCAAAACTAAATTA
>JAQFXW010001117.1:0-15723 GCA_034693945.1 Dendrobaena attemsi | reverse complement strand
TCCTATGTAAATGATCACTGTGGCCACCATTGTATTGGAATTTACACTGGAATTTGGTGTCCCTAGATAGCGGGATTTTGTTATATCCCTTTAGGACCTCATTTTGTGACTGCTGACTATCCGCGCCTCAGATTCACATTTCGGTGAACTCTTCAGAGGCACTTTAGCGCAAAATGGGGTCCCTTTACGACCCCATTTTGTGAGTGCATATGGCAAATTGTAATATAACATTCATTGTTACATGGTTACAAATAAAATGATTGATTGTAATTGTTTTATATAACCTCATGTATAAATATATTATTTTGTTTATTTTGGCCCAGTTTTGTGATTTTGTTCACTTCAGTAATGTCCATTAAGTCTAGACTGAAGTTCTTGTTTGAATTTGCTTAGCCACCTGACTTCGTTTCCAGACCTATCGGATTTCGAAAAGGCTTTCCCAGAACCTTAATATGGCTGAATTTTTATGTTCATTTACTATAAAAATTTCTGTAGCAATAGGCTACATTACATAATTATACGTACCATGTTGTGCTCTATTGATAACTTTCAATGAGCTATAACAGGTAGCATGTTGTCACTTACATAGATGATAAACTGCCTCCAAGTAGTAGATTTGAGAAGGAAGTTTAGAAATATATGAATAAATAAATAAAATACAAATGCAGATTGGTGGAATCTGCAGCCAGCTAGACGTGAATTGGAGCAATAACGCCCCCCCCCCCAAGTAGGGACATTACATAATTGACCCCACCCAACCCACACTTGTCTGCTAAATTCAATGCTCTGGAAATAGGCATCCCATGGAGTATATCGTGCCAGTTATGTGAGACATTTTTAGTAAATTTTTAATGTGTTTACACGCACAAAGTCACAGATTCCCATAGCCTGAATCTAGGTTGCAGCGGCCACCAAAATGACCAACTGCAGCAGTTCGGTATCCAAGTAGTTTAGAGTCAAGGGAAAAATAATAATTTTGAGCTGCTTTTTGAAGAAAAGAAATGAATTGTAGCTTTGTAGAGGGTGACATTAGATTCCATTCCTTAGAAGCAGCTCTAGGCGTGGAATGCAAACCAGCCCGTTACTGTTCGGCAGTGTGGCTCAGTTAAAAGACCCATACTTTATCATAAACATCGGGAAGGGGTGTAGGGATGTAAAGATTGGTAATGATTGAAGAAATAGAGGAGTGTGGTGTTGATAGCTTTGCAGGTCAAACAGGCTAATTGAAATCTTTTTCTAAATTCAGCAGGAAGCCAGTGCAGCTCATGAATGATTATATCATTTGATGCACTAAATCTTGAGGGCACGTGAGGTAAATTTCAAAATGACTTAGTGGTGCTTTTGGTACGTACCCATAATTTGAAAGTATCACCACCTCTGTATCGACCAACATATCATTTCAAAGTGACCATGAATCGATGTTTGTGCATAATAACGAATACAATTTCTGTGTGAGAGCTGAAATGCGTCAAACAGAATTGCTGAAAACTCTGCGTATACCGAGTCAAAGCTGTTCAGAGAGAAAACTGAAAGCCATGACTTTCTAGGGATGAGTGATCATCCGACATGAAAGCTTGCCAAATTGAACGGCTAATGGATGAGCTCACCCAGCAGGGAGGGATATGGGTACAGAGATGGGCATTAGCGACCATCTCCACCCTGCCTTAGGACTTTGCTGCATCGGCATCTCACGTTGCGATATGGTCGGCTGTGATGATCACGTGAATGCCTTTCTTTCCTGCCATCGATCTAAATGAATATCGATGCACGGGATTGAATGATTAATCAGTGTGTGGCGGAGCGAACTGTGGCGATCGGTCTCTTATTGATTTGGCGAACACTACAGGATATAATGTAGGAATTGCGTCAGCGGTGGCAGAAAGAACTCGGAGACGTGATCGCTTGAAATGGATGTGACTGACAGACGCAGAAACGCCAATAGACAGTGTAACGATAGTAGAAACGGCGAGCCAGAGAGTAATTGTAAGGCAGGGACCGCAAAGCGAGATCGGCGATATTGCCAGTCTGATTGCCGACGGTTTCAAGTGCACATTTGGTGTGTCGCTCTCTTGGGTTTTTGATCGGCCGAATACGACCGTAGAAATATCGGTTATTGCCGGATGCAAGTTTGGCATGAGGCGATAAAAACGTTGAACTGAAATTGCTTCAGTTGATTTCGGTGGCGTATACTATACGATACATACAATAGTGGAACGGTTTCATTACGTGCAATGTTATGTCGAGTGAACATCGTTGGCTGATTCTAATCTATTGTCCCTGCTAATTTGCTGATGGTGCGGGCGTTCCTTTGGGACATCGGTTGATGGGGTGGAACATGCAGCATAGTTTCGCTGTCTATCTATTCGTTATTACCGTGTTGCTAATGAACTGTCACTGTTACTGATGCTAAGTGTCCGCTCTTTCGGTCTTAACAGGTCACGTGACGTCAACCGGTTTCCTTTTCTATCGAGATGTCACATCGCAATACTATTTGAACAGAGTAGCTATGGTTTAAAGTGGTTCCGCAGAAGCCGTAATCTACCGGTATGTTACTGGGTATTGATTTTGTACATCTGTGAATTCTGTCACTGTGTAAGACACCAGGCATATACATTCTGCAGACTGCACAGTCACCTTATGTTTCTTCGTTCTCGACTTCAGACTTGGGCCTACCTGTTTCAAAGTGCTTAGGCTGCTCTCTGCCTCTCTGTCTTGAGTACTGGTCTTCTATATATAACCAATTAACCATAACGATCTGTCTAATTTCTGTTTGCAAACTATCCAAAGGCATAAATTATTGGCCATCACAGTCATTTGACTGTGATGGCCAATGAGACGCAAGTGCCACAATCCAAACCATTGCTCAAGTCTTAACGTTAGAACTAATGTTGATGTTCGCTTCTTAAATAATTTATAGCGGTAGCCTTGGTTGCCCTTGGTTTGCTAACTCATAAAAACTTTATTCGTCATAGAGATTTATTTAGTGCCCCTTCAAGATTGTCTAGTCAGGAGAGCTTCTAACCCATTCCCGGGTAAAGAATACCATCCCAAGGTTTGAGTAAAATGTAAAGTGTGAGGGTTGCCTAGGACAGAGAGCTACAGGAAGGTTAAGCTTATAAGGAAGCCCATTTCAATTTGCAGGGAGAATTCTACAGTGCCTCTTCAAATCCAATACTACTCAGAGGCACTCTCGACTACACCACTGATGCTGAGTCTTAGTAACACTCCGAAGTGCCTCAGTTGTTGGTATTTCTACATTTCTTAAGTACTACTTCCCAATGAATAATTGGAATGGTGTTGAATATCAGTGCAGCACTATATCCTCCAAAAGTTAACCATCTTTGGGGAGGAGACTCAGTTATAAGGCGGGCATCCAACCAAATTATTTTGTCTGTTTGCTGCAACTGCAAGTATCTTCTTGTGCAGTGTTTTTTACGAAGAACAATGGGCTACATGCATCTGAGAATTAGAAGACTGATGTCAACATAAACAGCCTTCCAGTCTTCATTTAGAGAGATTCTAATAAGCCTATTTTTAATTTGAAATTTGATGATCTGCTTAAGGAAGTATACAGTATGCACTCAAGAGGTTATGCCCATGAAAGTAGCTTTTGACAACTTCTGATGAAGAAATACACTCCTACAGTAATATCGCATTTCATCTATTTTATGTGAAGCAGATGGTAATATTACAATATTCCTATATATACAGATATACATAATATATATTAAACTCATATAACAATATTTTCATGATGAGTTTGTGGTGTCCTGCATATGACGTTGCAGTTGGGGGAAGTAATTGCAGAATTCTGTTACTTATTGCAACTTCTAAGTAGATAACAGAATCCAGAATTGAGCAACAAAACGTCTCTTTATTACAGTAAAAAGAACAAAGATAAGTATTTATGCAGGTGAATTCTTGCTTTATTATTTCTATATGCAGTCGGTTGATCGCACGAACTCCACCCATTTTTCTCAGAACATTTGCATTGGGAAAGTCAAAGTGTCAAAACCAATAATGTGGTCAAGGGAAAGATTTCATTAGTATATGACCATTGCAGAAGTCAGAATAGTACTCTTAGGGTGTTTCATACCGACAGCTCAGTAATCATTTCGGCAGGAACTGGATTAATAGTAAATAGAATGATGGTAACATTCAGATGTGGATTAAAGTTTGGGCTGCAAAAGCAACAGAGAAGGAAAGTCGATTGATGGGTACATGCACAGTCCTTGAGGCTACACACTGGGAGGCTCATATATCTAGTCGCAACGAGAAGGGAGAGAGGACAAGGCCAAATGCTGACAGAGATGGGTCCAAAGTATGTCATTCGGCAAATATCCTATGTGTACGATCCCTAAATCCTCTTCTTGTATTAGCCCCGATTGTTATATCTGTATAACTGAAATTTATTCAAAAGGTGCTCGCTTAATATCAGTACTTGTAAAACACCAAGTGTGTGTCACAAACTTCAACCAACTTTTGAAGCAATACGTAATTACGCATCAATACAAACACATATGAGAGACGGAGTTTTCTACTTGCGGGTGTGAATGCAGTTGTGGTGAAACTTGAGGGCGGCGGGCGTTCCGTCGTAGCTCGACGACGTCGACTGAGATCCGAAGTGAAACGAGAATCGGAACGTTTCCTTCAGTATCCGACGAAACCGCCGGCCGAAAATGAGGTAAATAAAGAAGTTGATCGACGAGTTTATGACCATCAGCAGCTGACTGACGACGTTAAATCGGATGACTTCGCGAGACAGGAGATCGGAATAGGAGAAGTTTCGTTCGGTGAACGTGACGAACTTCTGAACGAGTTCGGGCGTCTCGCAGACGATGAAGACGATTACTATGATGATGAGAACCGTTGTTGCATTCTTGTCGCTATGTCCACTGAGCAGGGAACCAGACGGCGAGTGCGAGTTCGTTGGACGTGACGACGTTGTAGACGCGATGCAGCTGTCGCGGTATCGTTGGGCATGAGAATTCCTGTGTACAGAAAACAAAGAAAAAATGTAGTTTATAAGTTAGTTAGAGAATTAACTAGAGAATTCCTGCACAGATAGCCATCAAACTGGCATATTATGTTTAAAAATATTTATCACTGGACTTAGTGATAGTGACATAGTTGGGAACCAACACTATTTATCACTGGACTTAGTGATAGTGACATAGTTGGGAACCAACACTCATAAAACTTCAAGCACTGAACTCGTCAATTGCAAAACCAATAAGACAATATTGCATTTTTTGCTCAATTATATAAAGTCTAAATAATCTATTATATATATAAGTATATATATATTATTTATGAATTCCACTGTATTGCAATTCCATATTTTGATGATAATCATTGAACAAACAACATTTCAGCTCATGCACTTCTCCATTTATCAACACATGTTGTGCATCACTGCAGTGACTACACGTGAAAACAAGCCGTGCCAACCAGAAACATGTAGTTCATAAATTAGTCAGCACTCGTAACTCGGGCGTTAGGACGATGCTCACTGCCCTGACGTCTGACTGTTGGCGGGCCATAGCTGTGCGTGCTTACCTTACGTGCCTAAATTAGTGGTTTGGCGCCGTTTCACATTCCGATGGCTTTTATTGCTGGTTCAATATTATTTCTAGCCTGACTTGACCTAGAGTCCTAGACCCAGCCTGTACTTTAGCCCATTTCTGGCGAATGCCATGGAGTACTGCCTTCAGGAACTTCATACTGTGAATTGGAACAGGCAGTAAAGCTGCAAACCCTGAATATTATTGTTTGTGCAATTCCTGCTTATGTAGACCTAAAACATTGAATGCCAGCAGCTTTTCCATCTACCACTTAGGTTCAACAAATTCTTGTCAGTGCGTAATAATAATATTCAAATGAATAAGGTATGGTCTCGACTAGGCCTCCCTTAGTCAGGGAAGTCTCCATGAAATTATTAAATGTCATCCTCCCCTCATGATGCAAGTTCCCCTCCTGGAATCGACCCAAGGACAGACCGAGACCCTCGTGGCTCGGTATGGTGCAGGGGGACCTAGAGGACATAGGCTTGGACCTTTTCAGAGCTGTGATCTTGACAAAGGACCATGTCATCTGGAGACGTCTCTGGGTGCCCCATCGTGTGATACTCCCCATGCAAAAGTAGGTGATTGATGAATAATAGGCGTAATATGGCCTTTAGTGGTAAGGTGTTCTTGACTGTTCACCCAGAGAGCGGGATTAAAATCCAGGCTTAGGCAACCACATAATTTGATGCTTCTGCTCAACTAGCACCAGAGGCGTATTTGTGGGAGTTTAATGTGCAAATCCCCAAAAGAAATCATTTAACCTTTCTTACGGCCAAATTACATGTTTGGATGAATTTTTTTAATTTTCCGACCACTTTCAATGGAGAATTTGAGGTTTTATAGAACTCTGCTTGGTGACAGGTACATACCCCAAAGGTTCGATAGTCTGAAGGTTTTATAGGGCCTACTCGGGAAAAGTTGCTTAAATTCAGTCTGGGTAGGCTTTGTGAGGCTGGGTTAGGCCTAGGATTAGGGTAATTATATCAGTCGGATCTTGCGCCACACATGCATCACGCAGATTAACAGCCACTGAGCACAGTACGATTTTCTGACTATCGAACCTTCAGATTATTGACTGCCATAACCTTCTGCTTGCCGTAGCCTACTCTGACCACAGTCACCACACACACACACACACACACACACACGGGATAGGCTACACTTATTGGGAAGATTAATGCGCAGGTGTGTGATTATGTGTGTGTATATATATATATATATATATATATATTTCATCCAGCCCCAAGGACTAGGCCTGATCTTCTAGAATCCCCCCAAATATATATATAAGTAGGTGCGTGGGTGTAGGTGAATGTAATGGGTGTATGTTCGCGTTGCGTTTGTAAGTACGCAACGAAACACTATGCCGTTCTAAAACTCAGATGTCACATCAACAACCAGCTTAGCGCTTTCAGATGCAAGGCTTAACGCATCGCATTAGCCGGATTATGTGCAACGTGTGTCACCTGCGACACGTCACCTTGTTTTTCACCATCCTACTATTGTATTTGTTTTCTCTGTCATATCGAATTCCGTGTAATTACTTCACATTGTGACGTTCTGTAAAGGTGCTAAGCAAATAACAGGACACATGCATAATCAAGTGTGATGTAGACCCTAATAAACCATTTATAAAGCGCCTTTCATACACCCCCCAATAACACAAATTGCACAGCTACCCAACAATATACACATGTGCCACTTCAACAGAATGTTGTGTGTTGAGCAGGATCAACTTAAATAAATTGAATTCGTACATCTATTTTCTCTGCTAAGTGGTTTTCTTTACATAGAATATAATTCTATTCTATCCTATCTATAGATTTATAAAGTGCCTCCTTCAGTGCAACTTAATCAGATTCATTCCCAGTGCATTGGGCCTAGTGAGAAAAGATAAGTTTTAAGACAGCGGGCAAAAGCAGTAGCACTGGCAGTTAAGATCGCGAAACAACTCATTCTAAATTTCCCAGTCATGCTAAACATGACTGGGAAACCAATGCAGCTCATCATCAGAGTGTCGAACAATCATGTACCATTTATCTAGACCCCGTGAGATTATCGTCTCTTAATTTACGTATCAAATGATCAGTGTCTATTTATCTGCATGCCAAATGATCAACCTATTTATTTGCATTCCTGAATGATCATGACATATTCATATTCAAACTCAAGTCATCTGTCCGCATTTATTTACACTCTTACGCAATGATTGCCTATTTATTTACAAACCCAAATCGTCTTATTTGCTCACACATCTAACTGAACATGGCAAACTCAAATGATCATTGCATATTTATTTAGAAACAAAAATCGCAATGGCCCATTGTTTACAAACCAAAATTAGGATGGCCTGTTTATTTACAGCCCAAAATGATCATAGACTGTTTTGTTAAAAAATGATTATGACCTATACATGCCAATACGATTGTGTAATGTGTAAAATAGTATGGCCAATTCATTTATTCTTCTAAACAATAGCATGGCCTGTTTATTTTACTAAGATCATGTTAGTTTCAAACCAAATGATTATGGCCTACTTATTTACAAACCCAGATGATCAAGGCCAATTTATGCACATACCGAAATGATCATATTCAGTATATTTACATGCCAAAGTATCATGGCCTATTTATTTTCCAACCAATTGACTGTGGCCCCATTTATGTACAACGTACTGTATATTATACAAAAATGATCATGACAAATAGTAGTTATGTGTTCTCCTATGCAACTGTACTGCCTGATTATACTACTTAGATCATCCTGTAATGGTGGCAATTCTCTGTCTTTTATTCGTTGGCAATTATTCAAATTTACTTTTGTTCTCCAATTTCATGTTCCTCTATTTGGCAGCAGTAATTGTCCTCAGTCAATTGTCACTGTGATCTATGTAGATCACGAACCAAAAAACTGGCTTCTCACAAAGCACATAAATATGATTTAGAATCAACCATACCACTTTGAACGAGTATTTGTGACAAAAGGTTATCTTGACATTTATTAGATTCTATAATACATAGGCTTTATATTTATATTAAATGTAATACATGTTACGTGGGTTAGCCATTCATATATATCGATCTTCCATGAATTATGGTGCCCTCTCGTACAAGTCATTTGCGTCATTTTTGCAAAAGTTTATTAGCATTCACAAAACATGGTTGCTCAGTGTGGCTGCGTGTAGCGCGAAATCCCTCCGAGTCTCGCTTAGTTCGTCAAGTCCGCGGAGTCCGTCATGCTTGTCATACTAATGAGCTGGATCAATCCTTCGTATGTTTGCTTTCTTGTGAAGAGGCCAGCTGCGTGGTTTGCATGTCTCAAAACATTGGCCTTTGCAGCACCTCTGTCAGCAAGTTTAACGGGTTAAAAAGGCTAGTCTTTGGAGCAAGTTTTAGATAGTGATGTGTGTTTGATAGGCCTTCTGACAAAAGAATTAGGATATGAAGTTAAGTTATACGGATTAAGAGGACTTCTATTGGAAGTTGTTTAAGAGGACTTTATTTTAAATTTCTCCATGCTAGGTTTGCCATTTCTAATCCTTGTATCCTTTTTAGTTTTGTAATTAGTTTTCTCTATAGCCTCGGTATTCGGTAACAAATATAACTCTTGACTCTGAATCTATATTAAAGAAGGTGCGAAGATGCTGGTGATGGACGATCATAATGTTGAGATTCTATCTATCTATCTATCTATTTGGAGATTTATAAAGCACCTCTCTCAGCAGAGCAATTCAGAGGCGCTACTAATTGTGCTACTAATGAGCACCACTGATACTGATTACTGCTGCTGCTGATAGTGGTGGTGGAAAGATAGAGATTATATTGATATTAGTACTAAAAACAACAATAAAACTTATGGTAATGACAATAGTGATGTAGTGTCATGTGTAGAGCAGCTTTTAAAAATAGATGGCGTACATAAGTGCGCAATTGGTCTTCATTGTGGTTTTTGTATTGATCCATTACTCTTGAAGTGACAGTGCATACGGTTCTACATGGAACTCTATTAAAAGCAGTGATAATGGTAGTTTCGAAGGATCAATCAACTGGAAAGACTTTCCTTATCATTTACAGTTACACGCAGACCTATTTACCCACGATAGCAATGCACTGTAAGATTCGAATTCTGGATGCTGGTGAGTAACTTTATCTCAGGAAGTGGCCAACCTATCTCTTCATTCCTCCTCTCGTCCTTTCCTCTCCTTCCATTTCCCTCCAGTCTCTCTCCCTTCGCCTAGACCCACTGGAATGTAGTATGCCTTGTTTACATTCTGCTTCACAGCTGTTAATAAGTTGATGACAGTGATTCCATGATAGAGATAAACGACTGCAACACTCGAACTCTTCTGGCAATCCTATCCAATTTATTTATTTACTCATTTCTATTCCACCCCTTCAAGTCCACTACTACTCAATTCAGAGGCGGTTCCGACTACATCCCGAAGGAGTGTTGGAGTTTTCACGCCGAATTACCATGAGCAACTGTAGATGAAGGACTTGCTCAAGGTCCTACACGGTGGCTCGGGTCTGAATCAAACCCGCGACCCTTCGGACGCAAGGCATCGACTATCCCATTGCTCCACACATGCCCCATGTGCTAGCCCGAAATGTTAAATCTCAGAGTGTCGGCAGGCATCGGGCTCGAACTCAGAACCGTGCAAACACACGGCCGATGCGCTCCCAATGTAGCTAACTGGGCTACTCCTGCAATGCTACTTGACCTTCATGGTCACCGATTGCCACCCTAGCACCATTCTGTCTCCATCCTGTGATCTCTCCGAATTTTGACCAGCTGCTGGATCGGACGCGGCAGCTATAGCTATTGCAGACTTGAACGTAGTGCCAGTATGAAACACCGCTTTCAAGTGACACTTTGCAATTGAAGCATATAATGCAAATGCGCACATTTTTCTACAGCAACTGTATGGCATCGACCCTGCTCATTTTCAATTAATTAGTCTGTTGAGCTTGTACAGTTTAAATGTTAGTTGGTGGTTTTACCAGTAAGGCAAATAGAATGGTTCTCTAGAAAAACATTACCATTTGCAATGTGGGTGTGGGTGTGGCGCCTCTGGCGTGTTAACACTAGTCAGTCACGACAATACGTTCGTCATGGCTGAACTGGGAGCGCCTCTGAGTAGTTTCTTGAAGGGATGCTACAGTATATAAATGTTCAGAAAGAATGAATGAATGAGTTACAAGTTACATGATGGGCAAACTACTTGTAATACATTGATCTTAAACATCAGGGCAAGTCTAGTATATAGAAAAGATCGATTTACAGAAAATCCATGCTCACATAGTTAGAAATGTTGAACAATCAGAAACTATCCAGCTCCATCTCCACTTTTTAACTTTTTACTTTGTCGTCATACATGGATCCATAATATTCCTGGCAGAAGCAAGAGTTGAGGGTGGCTTAATTTCACACTATAGCTAGCTACATTTGTTTGGTGAGAAATTGTTCATTAACTGGATTCATTTGCTGAGAGGTCTAAATTTGACTCTGCCCAGCTATTGTATGGTCAAAAAATTGCACGATCCTATTTATTTATTCATTTTATATATTTAAGTAGCACCTCTTAAGAGAACTATTCAGAGGCACTCCAAAACCGGTGTAGTCTTAAGGGAAATATGAAACGTACCAGCAGAGTCTTTCAGCGATAGATACTGTGTTACTGGAAAGTCATTCCAAAGTGCAGAAACAGCAATGGAAAATGCACAACATTGGGCAGTAGAGGTCTGTGCCAGATGAACCAGCAGTTCACTCCAGGCAGCAGTGCAAAGAGAGGTATGCCCCAAGTCTTTGCCACCAGGAATACACATTACACTTATCTCTAATATAGGCAGATCCAAGTGCATTAGCAAGTAGGGAGCCAGTGCAGCTTATAAAATTTAAGTATCCATGTTATTTGAGAAAATGTGTGTTGATGTGTAACAAATAAACATATATATTTATACATATATACACATGGGTGTCCATCCTGTGGGGGGGGAATGAAGCAGAAATCTTCATAAAAATCTCTTTAGGGGAAAGAATTTTGACGAGGGAAAAGGAATATGAAGTTGCTGATTTTTCTGAGATTTTCAGAAATTGGGACTAAAAAAACGGTCATATCAACTTTTTTGGCGGATGCGATGTTGAATTTTCAGAGATTTTGAGACAACATTTTTCAGGGGGAAATTTTTCAGAAAAATCAGGGGAATGCTTCATAGGCTTCGGGAGGATGGACGCCCCTGTATATACACAATACATACCTGTATATACACAATACATACCTGTATATACACAATACATACCTGTATATACACAATACATAATTGGATCTCAGGACTGTATAAACTCATTTCTGTGTATCAGCATCATATACAAGGAAACATGCATTTTTATGCCGTGCACCAGCATAATTATGCTGAAGAAATTGTATCATCAGTGCAACCCATTTCAAGGATGACCAGATCTCTGTATTACATGTGCATTAGTCAAGTGTATACATATGAATATATATAATTATATATGTGATGTTATACATGTATATTACATACATATCTACTATATACAGCATTGCAGCATGAATATTATATTTGTGTACTTGTATAAAATTATGGCCCAGAGGGGGACATAATCTGAAGGGGCACTATAAATGCTCTGACTGAAAGTCGTCGTATGATTGTATGTAATTGTCATAAATAATTTGTATGCTTGCTCGGGGAAAGAATATAGTTATATGTTTTAGAGAACATTTGTATGCACGAATTGTGTTTATCGAAATCAACATCGGTTCATCTTGAGGGAAATTATATTATATTTTGAAAGTTGTTGTTATTTTCGGAAAATGAACTCGATAAGCTCGTTTGAGCTTCTTGCCCCCATCAGAGCTGTATCATTGTAATGTCATTGTTACGTTTGTATCCTTGCTGAAATTAGTAATAATTCGTTAATTAGCATTCTAAGTTGGCACAACTAAAATAACCAATCAATAGCAACAATATTATGATGGATGGTGCAATATATTATATATATATATATATTCATGATATAGAATTATGTATATATTATGTTATATGAGCAATTATATGTATAATTATATTTAAAATATAGTTCTGATATAGCATACACATGTATATAATATATAAATGCCCTAATTATGATGTAATATATTCTGCCACTTTTAATAATCAGTCGGTGCTTGACCATTTTCCATCCATCAAAGATGAATGGGTGCCCAACGTCCATGGCTATACAGACTTCATTGTCGGACTGTGGAGATACGATGACCTTTGACTTGCAATCACTATATAATATTTTGGTTGGTAATATATCTATAAAATGGCTGCACTCAGAGAACAACGTTTTTCTGTAATCATACGTGATTAATTATATCGATGCCATCGGCAAGTAAAGCTTGCTTGCACTGTTGTCGTTGGATATCGAAAGCTTCGATAAATATTTACTTGTATGGATTAGCAGTGCTTATTTCGCTCAATCTTGTGATTAATCGATGCACTTGATTCACAATTTCTCTGGTTACTGTGTTTCCTAAATTAATTGGCAGCAGAAGCAAATTAAAGCCACCAGATAGAGATGAAACTTACATATTTATTATCAGGCCTAGAACCTCCCTTTGTTATTAAACTCAGTCAAACTGATTATCTGAAAACTGTTCTGTCAGGTGACTCCATAAAAATAATTTGAGCCAATTTTGTGTAATAAATATATGTTCATAAATGCAAGATTTGTTACTTACCGAAATAGTGCTATAGAAATTAGTACTCTTCAGTTATGAACATACTTAAAGGATCTTACTCAACTGTCATTGTGATATCATGATATATATGTACATGCATAAACCGTATTATATATGATTCAATTAGCGGAATATCGAAATCCTTAACTGAGTATTAAATATGTATAATTATATATATATATAAATGATATAATATCTTATATAATATGTAATATAAAAATATGCATGTATTAACTGAATCAGTGTTGCTATTTCTTCGATTTGTAAAGTGTAAGATAACATAGCAAGTGTACTGCAAATACGCTTAAGTGGATGCTGAAAGGATTACGTAAAGAAATGAGGAGTTAGTAACATTTATATGTCATTAGGTAGTAGGTACAATGGTACATACGTAGCTGCAGATAATTGTATGTCCAAATGTGGAATATCGATCAGTCTGTCGAAACTTCCAGAACTTAAAGTCGAGCAACTGATTAACTTCTATTCTGCCAGCACAGTTCTATTTATCAGTGTTCTCAAGACACAGCACGGTGTATCTCTGAAGTACTTAACGGAACGTAATTCGTACGCATCGTTTGGTCTCCTCCCAACGTCCACTTTGTTCCTCAGGCTGAGACTTGTTCTGCTTCCTTAAACTAAGGAGCGGTAATGGCCAGTCCCGATCCTTCCCTTCAAATGGTCCTTATCTGTGGAATGTGTCTTAGCCCACACCACCGCTCGATCTGAAATAACATTCTAGTATTCCTTGGCAAAAGCAATATCTATAATTGCGTTGACATTCGTATGAACTAAAGGAATGGCTGTGTTAATGAATTCTAATTTTTTTAATTTCTTCTCTTGTGAGGTGCTTTACAAATGTTTTAATACAACACAATTTTATTCAGGTGAAGCTGAGGTAGAGCTATAGGCACCGTTGTAACGGGGCATGACTGTATTGTGGACCGTATGAAATTGTTGTTATTGTTATAGTATTATTTTGGTGCAAATTTAATTCACATTGTCTTCTTTCTGGGCTGGGTGTGCCTTCGTGGTGCCTGTTGCAAACTGGATTGTTGGATGTTAACATGGGGAAAGGGGGGAGTCAGGAAGGGGGGAGGGTCAAAGGGACTGAGAGTATGAACAGCTGATATAATAGGTGTTTCTGAAGCAGATTTCTGCATAACAGCCATGAGGAGACTGATCTGTGATTCTTCCAGGAACTCTTATCACAGCTGCGAAGTCTAGAATAATACATTGGTCTAAGGAACTACGCTCTGCTAAGCAGCTATTTGCAGAAATCAATTCTGATTCAGTTGTGCAAACAGGAACTGATGTACACGATAACGTTGTAATCGCTAAGCTTTTCCAACTGTGACTCGAGGACCAAGTGGGGTCAGCGAAGTAGATGGCAAGGTTCCCCGAGATCATTCTGAATTGATTCCGTATTGTCCCTAGTTTTAAAATACTTAAGCACTTCTTCAATACTTGGGTCTGCCCCTTCCTCATGTTAACATACAACAATCCAATCCCACCCGCCGCGTATACAGGACCTTTAGCAAGTCCTTCACTCACAATTGCTCAAGCGCTCTGGCGTGTAAAACTCCGACACACTTGCGGGCTGTAGTCGGGACCGCCTCTGAGTAGTAGTGGTCTGTAAGTGGCGGTATAGAAATACACAAATACAAATACAATGCAAGCTGTACTTACAAAATGCGAGGGATAATTGGTCCAAAAAGCGTGAAAACCAGTGTTCCAATCCATATGCGACTTTATACAGCCCTACCTGAACCCTCAAAAGTCAGTGGATACAATTAAAAAACATTTACAATTTGAAACTACGTCACATGTAATCAGTGTTTTATTTCTAAACATATGTAGTGACTAGAATATGAGAAAAGATTTTCGCTTTTCACATAAAATATTGTAAACCTGGAATTTACGTAAGGATGTACAACATATACTTGTCCTGTATGTAAGTACTTTATATATGTTTGTATAATGTGCTTGTATGAATGTATGTGCGTGCTTACAAGTATGTTTGCATCATGTTACTTATTGCATGTGTGTTTACTGTTTATGTATGTTTGCATTTATGCACTGTACGCATATTCCACTTATTGTAACTACCGAAACAGCACAGGACCATGGATACCAGATTTGTATATGATGTTGTTGCCACCAAAATGCCACTGGTTTCTATTTACGGGACCACATTTTGAGAACCTCTGTTTTATGGGCATAGCTGCACGTTCAGATATATCACCTTTCAAAGGCGCTTCGACTGGAAACGGTGGATTCTATCGTGCACCGTGGCTTGAGAATCTGTCACTGGCTTCATTCATCTGAATACTTTTCATTCATTAAGACAACCATTCATTTAGTTTATACAAATGCCCACGTAATTATAGGCACCGCTTTGCCATGGAATAT
>JAQFXW010001116.1:0-15729 GCA_034693945.1 Dendrobaena attemsi | reverse complement strand
TAAACGCCGGAACCGAATTCTATATGTTTTTTAACATGGGAAACCAAAGTATTTGGCGTTTTAAGGGTTAAGTCTGAACAATGGACAGACAGTTGTGGCGTTAATGTGGTCACAAGGTCATGAGACATTGACTATCCTAAATGACTATCAGACTATCCGTTGTCTAACAATGAATATGAATCGTGTGAGTTATAAAGGTTCCTTCCAGGCAACGAAACGATGCTGGTTCTCACACAAACAATTTTTACTTATTCATGCTGCCTCGTAAATATGGACCGATAGGCATGATAGGCGTGCCATGTACTCTGCCTCTGCAGGTATACGGAATCTGTCTGTCTGTAGGGGGTCTAGTTTTGCGGTCAGTTTGCTGTGCTCTTGCATTTTTTTTATTCCACGAACGGCAGTTTGTCAGCCAGCAAAGTGTCATTTATGGTCAGATGCTACACGCTCATCTCCATTGTCCAACTTTAATGATTTTTAAGCTTTTATAATACTGGTGCTTAGGGTATGGACCGGACAAGTGGCCGAGTATGTCAATTGGAGATAATTTATTTGTACCCATCAATCACAATTTTTAGCTGTATTCCACTATGCGTGCAACGTATCTGAACTAACTGCGTCAATCTGCAGCGTGTTCAACAGCGCAAAAGGTACTAGTTTATAGTGCTGTGCTCCCAGTGCTATTTAACTTATCTTCGGGGTTAAATGAAAAAAGTACGGAAAATAACTCATTTATTACTCTGAGCAGCAGTTCTAGAAAGCCTATATGCTGAGTATAATAGGTGTATTATAGATGTTGTAGCTATCGGCTTAGGCACAGGCGTGATTCCAGCTATCCAACAACATGCCAACTATTCCATATGGATTACCTAGTTCAGGATCAGGTTTTCAGACTTGTTAAGTGCACTTTTTGGATGCTCTTCCAGGTGGAAACAATTTCGGTTGTACTGATTCAGGAGACTACAAGAATGGTGGAGTTAAGCAGACAATAAATAATCGGCTGCTATCCGGTTGATGTGCTAGACATTTTCCCGCTAATATAAAGCTGCACCATTAATATCTGTCAGATGGTTATGTTCCAGAATTTCAGAGAACCTCTTGAAGTGCCCTGTATAAATATTAATATACAAATGGTATATACGTTATACACGGTGAATGGAAATAACCAAACATGTCTTTATACGCTGAAGCAATTCTCCGACATGGTGAACCTATTTCTTGTAAGCCTTTCTGGCATCACATCCCAGATCTTGTAGTCTGCGGGATTAAGGTCTGGGCTATTTGGAAACCAGGTGCAGAAGGTAATGTAAAGGTTTGGGTTTTTTCCGTTCACAGTGTATATATAATTTATATATTTTGTGCTAATACATTTCTGTAGTGCATCTTTGTAAAGTAACACATTGATGGGCTGTGATTTCCTGCACTTTGGCCATTCAGCCTGTAATAGTTCTAGATGAACCTGGGTTCTTGATATGGGGCCAGTATTCTAGTGCATTGTGGACTTGTCACTTGTGGTTTGCTGCAAAAAGTTCCTGATCGAGCTTACTGGACTAAGCATGGCGTGAGGTTTGTTGATGTTATTGGGACTGATATTTTCTGATATGTCCACAAAACCCGGCAAATTGCAAGCGCACATATGACCCATCTGAAAATTGTTTCCTGATAAAATGATTTTGAGCATAAACAATATTTTAGAAAGATGATTATGCCTATTAAAATATTTCGTATTACAAACGAGCGTAACAAGATTGTAACAACCCAGCAATATTTATACCCAGTAGGCTCAATCAAACCCAAATTTGTGAGAAAAATAAGGGCCCTGTTGCATTAAAGCTGGACTCTGTGTCGGTACATTTATATAACTCACTGTCTGTGCTTGTAAAATCTGCGATGTGGTGTGACATCCTTCTTTTGAATAAGCGAATATATGTATATAAATACCGTACCTCAGTGTGTTGGTACCTTTCCACCCAGCGAATAACACTTCGTTCTCGCTTATGCCCTACCAAATTATACTGCAGGTAAGGTTTGTTTGAATACAGAATAAGCACGCTATTGGAAAGCCTGCATAATGGAGCCTAGCTGCTAAGACATGCACCATTGTGACTGCAGTTTCCCTGCTGCTAGACCATTGTTGTAGTTTTACTGTTCTTTTGTTCAAGACATCACTAATTGATAGTTTATTGCAATTTCTTTATACATGTACAATTATTGGTGACCTCTGAAGCTTGAAATTGATTATTCTCTTGGTCCATTGTCTTTCCATATGGTCTGTTTTACAGCAAGATTTTCCTATTACCTGATGTTTGTCCGATAAGGCTTTCTTTGTAGTACCCGAGAGTATTGCATCTATAAAGTATGTTGCCAAAGATTAAAACACAAGCATTATGATCAGCAGTCTTTCATTACAGCTATAATTATACATTTCAATAATAAAATATCAGATGAGCCAATATAGTTTAAAATTAGATTAACTGGTCACATGAATTTTACAGTTGTATTGAGACTGTAAGACGAATAGTGAATACTGGATAAGTAAGTTGTAGATTGAAACGTTAGAACGTTTCTGGTGTTTTTTGTGATAAGTTTCAGACTGGCACAGTGGTTTAAGTAATACAAGTGTAAAATTATGATGATTTCGGTTATAATACTGGTTGTCATATTGGAAGTTTGAAACATTTATCATTCAAACACATCCAAGAAGCAACCGGGTGGTATCTTTCTACCAACGTACTACAGCAATGTTGAATTTACATTACATCCATAAAATTATACACATGTTCAAAAGTAGGAATCAGTTATAATTAAATATGAAATTTTTTATCTAAGTAAATCAGTTTGTTTGTCGTTGTCTTGCAGGAAGAGTATTATCATCTTTTGGCGGAGAAGATTTACAAAATCCAGAAGGAGCTGGAGGAGAAGAGATTGAAGCGGATAAAGGAACTCGGCGGTTCCATCACGAACCTTCCGCTTGCCAGTGGTAATGCCATGATGAGCACAGCTGTGAGACTTCCTCTGCAGAGTAAATACTTCCTGTCTGGTCTGCTTAAGTTTTCGTTTCGTTTAGGCTTATTGATATGGCGATAAGGTTTGGTAAGTTATTTCTCCTGCATAGTCTAGGTCTTGATATCTGTTAGTGTTATCGTATTTATCAGGGGGACTTATATCCCAGGGGGTTATGTCCGTCTACCAAAAATATCATTGGTATTGTTCAAGGTTGAACAGTTTGGATTTTCATAGGGACACTATGCACATCAAAAAGACATTTCAGTTCACAATTTATGATGCCTTCTAATCCTCTGCTCTAAGAGTGCGCTACAAACACTGACAAATGCGATAAGGTCTCTTCTTTTACAACTTTGCAAAGGCAGTGACCGCAGAAAATAGGGATTTTGAATTACACAATATCGCAGGAAAGAGATGAGCTTGTAGCTAGAGGAGGAAGGAGATTAGTTCGGTGCTAGATGACATTTTTACCCTTTGTCGAACGTGGTGAATTTGAATTTGACTGGCTTCAGCTGTCTTATACTGCAGAAGCTAATGCATTGAATGCTGAGCAGAATCGCGTCTTCTTTCACATCGTCTCTACATGTTCGTCTTCTTGAACATTTATATTGCATCTTTTATGAGCCATTCGAAAGACCCGCTTCAACGACAGTCATTCGGACTGAAGCAGGTGCAACTTTGTCTGCTGAATTTCTCTTGGCATCCTTCAGCCTCAGAATTGCACCTTTGAGGATTCTTATATTATGAGCTGTTCAACACACCTGAAATATTGTAATTCGCAAGCAATTTTCAGCAAAGTATTATTGTAAAATTATAGGTAATTTGTGGTTGTTTCTCGAAACGTAATATTTTTAATGTACACACGTTCACAGGCAATTTCTTGATAGATTTCTTCATTTTTCCATGTAATATAAGTGTTATTATTAAGGAAGTTAATATCTATAGCGCACAGCCGCATGACACACCTTCAAGGCAATGTACTCAGAAGTTCTTTAGGCTCAACCTTGGCTTAATCAAAAAGTTGTGAAATTTGTGAAATCATAGTAGTATGGTTCCTTGAAATCAAATGGATTGCAACAGGAGTGCTGTTCCCGGTTTACCACTATTTCTGATTAATCTTCAAAGCTGTCCAGATGGAGCCTTCTTTAGGTATGGGCCTTTTGTTCGAGCTATGATAAAGTGCTGTCGTGTTATATACAAAATATGACCTGTGAGCTCTTTACATTTGCATTAATAGTTGAAAAATTCAATGATTGATGGGCATGTGCAATCAGATTGATGTTCATCGAGACCAAATTGAGCTTCTTGCTGAATGATTTACCAGTTGCTAAGATTTGTATGTTGACAATAATAGAAAACTCAAATTTCTAAACTTTGCACTAAGTACCAGCTTATTCACAGCTCTTTGCTATCATAACAACTTATACTTGCACCTTTAGTAAAAGGGCCACCGGGGTTGTTATTCTCTCAAGACTGTATCGTTATCGCTTAGTATGCCGATATAAAATCTTACCCTGGACCACAACGGACTTTCCTCTGATTCGATGCAGTGCCAGTGAATTAGCTGGCTGATGCCCTGCGCTTGATTGTCGAGTGGCGCTCTAGAAATTTGGAGATTACTATTTTGATTACTTTTGTCTTTTATTATATTGAGTATTGTGATAATTTGACTTGGTAATAGCTCTGTAAAATCAGTCCTTACCCTGCTATGTATGGTTTTCCATCTGCCCATTTAACTGCAATTGGCTAAGAACGAAAGAACCGAGTACCATTGTCTGTAATTAGTGGCGCTTCTCGTTCTGGTCTAACGTCGGCTGATTGTACTCCATAATGATTAATGAGCAACCATGGGATCGACCAGAGGGATGCCCTCTGGTGATTGATGACAAAATTGCCTGCTTTATTAATTTGAGTGAGTTCATAGCTCTGAAATTGTTCATTCGTAACGTTGGTTAGATGCTGCAAATGAGTGTGGGGCTGCTTGCAAGAGGAGAGTCGGAATCTGAGTGGAGTGATTGAGGGCTTTGTCCAGTGCATCATTGGTCCTAATGATCCCAAATGCAAAATCTCTGGTATTGGTGCACAAATTGCACCATGGGTGAAGAGAATTTTTTTAGCCAATAACATCGTAGGTTAAATTGAAGAATCCGATTTACAAGGACCGGGTCTATATGTTTTTTCCGACTAAATTTAGTTCTATAGTCATTTGCAGAGTTGCCTTGCCTAACATAAATTGCTATGAGCTGTCTTGCGCTTTGGTTCTGCCTTCCTCTATCCATAACTGACCTTGTTATTGTAAGATATGTGGTGGCCCTTTATTCACCAGAAGTTTCAGTATGTGCTACCTACTAGATATGTTTCTGTCTTTCAGTGTGTCCGGATGAAAAGTGAACACTCAATGTTTGTCAATAACTCCTTGAAAACTAAACCAACACCTATAAAATTTTACATGCAGTATCCTACACCATTTTTCAATAAGTCTGCAAAATATGACTTAAATTGATGTAGCACAAGCAAAGATATTGAATATTACAAACTATCGGGTGAAATTGAGAGTTTCCAACACATGCACTTACTTACTCGGTCGCTGTCGACGTCGTCATCGATGACATCTATGGAATACGTCATTTGTTTTAGTGTAAACATCAAAGAAACATTGTGTTTACAAGAGAAGATAAAGTTTTAATTATTGCGGATGGAAAATTAAGGTTCCTTATGGTGAGAAAGGTTTCTGAATGAATTTTCGTACAGAAACTGATGTACGTCTGTCGTCTTTGAAAAAGCTGAGGAAGAAGATTGATGCATTTATGCGATGCAGTGGTTGCTGGAACACGCAAGAAGCATGTTCCTGCTGAATGTCTCCTTAAGACGCGTTCACACTTCTCGAAGTTGTTAATGGTCTCAGTCGGTGTGTTAATCCTGGGGTGCACTAATTTTATCTTCATTGCCAGATTGCAAGGGAGATTGATATTTGAAGACCACATTATAAGGCTGTAAATGCCATGTTGGAAATTTTCAATTTTGAGTACTAAATCTCAAACATTCATAACTTTGACAAATTCAACAATCTTTTAAAATGGTTTAAGATTTCGGGATAATATTAGAGGTGAGCAAAGATTAAAATTTTTATCGCGATTAATCGCACGATTTTTGTCATACACAAATCGTACCTGTGTTAACAATTTTAATTTGCGATAAAATAATTAACACTCGTTAATTATTTAATGTGTTAGTCGTGTTAATAACGCGCTAAATGCCCACCTCAAGATAACATGGCTACTGATGATGTCTGTAAAACTTCAGACAAATTCTAAAACTTTTGGCGGAGTTATGACACTATGTCTAGGGTTCTACTTTTTATCCGGACACAGTGTATGTGCCATTTCACTTTGCTTATTGTTAAGCAAGTTATTGGCAAATTTGTTTAAAAATCATTTGAAATGTTAGTTTTTATAGCTTTACTAATTACTAATTTGTATAGCATTTGTTTAGGTGTTCATCTTCTATTCCATCAAATGAGAACATAATTGTATTTACATATGCAATAATGCCCAAGTGTTGCCAGTGTCCTTCTTAAATAATATATTGCTGTCTTGTTAGGCAAAGTATGTTTATCTGCTGGCTACATTGAGAATGAATGCAGATGTGTGATTGCGTTGGAAGCCTATCAAGAAAGAACTGTAGAATAATGTGGCCTTGTGCCAGTGTAACGCAAGCTAATATTTTATGCTCCTGTAATTCTGTTGTAATATGGCTGAAAATATCGGCTTAGATTACAAATGTTTTTAACTTTAATGATGCAGTCCTAAATATCGAGGTCTCATATTGACAGATTGTACAATTGAGGCAATGCATATGCATTATGCTGGTTATATAATATATATATATAATTATATATATTTTTATTATATATACTTATATAAAATATTATATATATTATGGTTATGCACTGTATGTGCAGTCAATACCTTATTTTGGGGATATGGCAGCTATTTTGTTGGAGGAGAGGAACTTAAAGTGGACTATGATGCATCTGCAGAGCTTTCAAAGCAGCCTATGCAATGGTAATTGTGTGGATGATTCCAAGCTCTTTGTGCTTGAATTGAGCACAGGTGTAGCCAAATACATATGAATTCTACAATCTATACACTTAACAAAACATTGCATTTAATTGATGAGCTGTGTCTTATAGAAACATAGGTGCACTGTTGTCATACCCAAGGATATGATCAGGTTAGATTGCATAATGTGCACATGCACTTTTTCTAAACTATAAAATGTTCACACTGCACAATGAATGCTCCGATCTGAGGATGCTTGAGGGACTTACCACTGGCTCAAGAAATTGATTATAATTAGGCATGTCTGCCTGACAGTGCCTGTCTAAGTTTGCTCATTAAGATGCTCCTCTCTTCCTGATTGTCCTACAACGCACTCTTAATGCAAATCCAGCGAGATGCAAAATCAGAAGTTGTCAGCGTCAGTCTAAATAAGTTTAAAACACATCTAAAACAGTACTTAATGACATTGGAATGATTGTAACTTTAAAAATAGACTTCAAAGCAAATTATCCGCTAATAAAGCTTGCTTATTGTAATTAAGAATGTAATGATAGCTGCTTCCACATGTACAACATTACTTCGTACTAGTGCGGCTCTTTTGATAACTAGTGTGACCCATACGATTCCTTCTGAGTTGTCTCTTTGATGCCAATTGTGAATTTGTGTGTTGTGTGTGTACAGTTTGTACAGTTTGTTTTGACGATCAGCAAGTTACCACTACTTCTGCAAAGTTTATATGTTTTACCAGAATTAGTCAGAATGTTTTATTCAAAGTCTTTTGTCATGTTTCAGATGGTCCATTGTCGTTAGCTGGACAACAGGTGTCATTAGCAACCACCAACAGCAGCTTTGGTGGCATTGACCAGTCGTTAGTATCTGCAATTACGCTGGGTGCCATTGGACCCATCTTCGGAGGAGGGGGAAGTGGAATTACCGGGGGATTATCAACCTCAAGTCTGGGCCAACAGATGTCTCTCAATGCGTTGCAGGTGATTACGTCTATTGCGTAGACACAGACAGCCTTTTGTCTTAAATGTTACCAGAATTAGTCATTATTGCGATAATTCATTTAAATAATTTGTATTGTGACTACCGTGCCTCTTCTAGATATCTTCTCAAGAGATGCTAATCTATACGATGCTACACGTTGATGATAGTTGTGAGGAAAGTGGAATACATTGAGACATAATTTTGAACCACTTTCAGTCTGAGCCTAGGTTCAGTTTCAGTCAGAACTTTGGACCGATTTGTGAATAAACCGGGCTTGGTTTAAGAGGAACTTGGGATTGGTTCGAAAGTGCACTTCAGGTCGGTTTCAACGAAACGTTGGATTGGTTTCTGATGAATAACGAACTAGAGCTCTGGCTTATTATCTGCTTGTTATGCTGATACTTGATAAGTGATGATTGTGAAGTGATACTTTTGAGGAAATAATATGACTTGCTGATATCAGAACTGTGTTCTGCTGTAGGCGGATCCGAAACCTATTTTTAATCATCAACAAGTCGGGGTTTTTCCATCTTTGCTGACATCTGCAGGCAGCAGCACCTTGATGAGTACTTCACTTCAGATGCCAGTTCAGCCACAGCAACTTCAACAGCAGCAGCATCAGTTCATTTTGCAGCAGCAGCAGCAGCCCGGTATTAATGCTCAGCAGCAGACTCTGCCAAACATTTTCTCTCCTCCGATGCCAACTGGCGCCTGTTCCAGTGGGATGCTTCTCCCATCTCCGACTACGTCGACGGTACTTCACCTGCCAACATTGAGGCGGCCGTCGGACGACGCAGAATCCGGATCAAAATCCGATCTTCTTGAACTCAACGTGGCTTCCGCTGGCGCCGGGACGAGTTCAAGCAATCCGGTCTTTGAGAGCGCTACGACTGAGGAATCCAAGCATGAAACGACGCTTGAAGAGAAGCAGACAAATATGCAGATGGAATTCAAGTTGGAAGGCTCTCTGGATGACTCGTCGGCGCTTGACGGAGAGGTGAAGATGGAGCATGACGGCGGATCGGGAATGCTGGATGGAATCAAAACCGATGGTGATCAGGGATGCTCGGCACAGTCTTCGCCTCCGAAGCCGGTGCCGGTCGATAAAAAAAGTACGATGCTTGTTTGGTGTTCTGTGTTCTCTCGGTTCATCTACCACATGCACACTGTATATCGCGTTGACATTTTGTAGGGTACTTACATAGGCAATCCTTACAGGGTGAAGTGGTGCCTTGTGGTGGGAGGGTCGCAAGGATTGAAATCGTCTTCAAGCCACTGCGTATGGGTTTGAGCAAGTCCTTCACTCGAAATTGCTAGATTTGGAAGAGCCTTAGTATAATGGATAAGACATTGGTACGAAGAATGTAAGAGGTAAGATAGAGTCGCCTTCACTCGCCAGATGGCATAGTAAATGAGGTGCATCGGCGTGTCAACTCTAGTGCAGCAACAGCGCTGTAATCAGGAGTGCCTCTGAGTAATAGTGGACTTAAAGAGACGCTATGGAAATCCTGAAATAAATAAGTAAATGAAATTGTTTAGTCTGTACATATATCAAGTAAGTAAGAAAGTATCTTCGTAATCAAATACCAACTGCCTGCCTTAATGCACTTTGGTTTGCATATAGTTGCTGAGGTCTGAGTTTTCTTTTTACTGCATTCGTTTCACTCCTACAGTTTATATTTTTGTACTTGTTTTATAGCCAGAGGCACTTTTGTTGCAGAAAGTTTTGAATATCGCATTCTCTCTCTCTTAGCGGTTACTTGAGGCAGCTAGAATGCCTTGGGGTATTGGATGAATATTTGCCGTATCTTTATCGTATTGTGTCTAAACATCTATAAAGTACTCTTCACAGAATTACTATTCGGAGGCGCTCTTAGCACAAAAGCCCCAAGGGAAAAGATGCGCCCTTAAAGAGCAAGAAACCGATGAAGAAAGCTCAGACATTAGTTTACTTTTAGCCCTTAGTGATGGGGGAGGTCATCACTCCGATATGAACCAAAAGAAGTGCGAATTTGTAACGTGCTGTTTGCTTTTGGCAAGTTCACATTTCTCTAAATCTATTTATCATATCCTAACCGCTTCATATAGGATCCAAGTTTTCTAATAAAGCTTTGATGTACTGTGGAAGATTCTTTGACTTGACTGAGCATTGGGGTACCGTTGTTTCAGCGTGGAAACCGAACGAACTGCGCCAGGTGCTGATGCCGATTCTGGAGAAGCTGTACCGCATGGAACCGGAATCGCTTCCGTTCCGACAGGCTGTCGATCCGATCCTTCTTCAGATACCAGTATGTATCGCAAGTGTTTGTTGGGAAGCAAGCTTCGGCTGCTTCAATGTGTTGCTGTCTCAAACCCTAGTCAGACTCACTTAGATAGGTTTCATCTGATTTAACATTTTGATTACATAGGCATTGAGGGCTTCAGCTTTGCATTGTGCCAGCCTGCCAGGTAAATCTCAATTTATAAAGCGCCCCTCAGAGCGAACTCAACAGAGGTGCTCCCGACCCAATGGAGCAGAGCCAAAGGCAAACAAAATAGTCTTCAGGCACCGGCGAAACCCAGAAGAGGAGAGAGGAGCTCCTGTCTCTGGGCAAGAGGAAGACGGTTCCAGGCTAAAGGGCCAACAAAGACAAAGCTGCAAGCTTGGGCCGTGCCAGAATGCACAAGAGGGGCGTGGTAGTGTAGTGGTGAAGGTCGCCGCCTTACAACCGAAGGGTTGTAGATTCGAATCCCACCCACCACGTAAGGACCTTTAGCAAGTCCTTCACTCACAATTGCTCAAGCGCTTCGGCATGTAAAATTCAACACACCTGCGGGCTGTAGTCTGGACCGCTTCTGAGTAGTAGTGGTCTGTAAGAGGCGGTATAGAAATATACAATACAATACAAGTAAAAAAATGAGACAGAGCGCAGTGAGCTGCGGCCCGGGAGCGAGGACACAGAGGTCAATGAGATAGTGAGGGGCGGACCCAGCTACACAGTTGCGCATCAGAGAAAATGAAAATTTGTAAAATCAGGCTATCGAGTCGGTCAAACACATGCCGAGGCTCACACCTTCACTGTGGTATACTTTGTATTATACCAGATAAATGGGTATTTACATTAGGATTGGTTAATTTTGAGACCTGGGCACTGCCTTGTGCCCGAGATGATGCTGCAGTAGTCGTTATAGTAAGTGTATTGCAGTGTTACATTTATCATTTTGTGACTGATACTCGTGGATTCACATTATGTGCTGTAGGACTAATTTGAAATCAGTCGATTTTAGGTGCAACTGCAAGTATCTGATAAGTTGATAACAACTGCTGCGTTGTGTGTTGCAGGACTACTTTGATATTATAAAGAAGCCGATGGATCTGTCGATGATTAAACGGAAGCTGGACACCGGCCAGTACAAGGATCCCTGGCAGTACGTCGACGACGTATGGCTAATGTTCGACAACGCATGGCTCTACAACCGAAAAACATCCAAGGTCCACAAATTCTGTACCAAGGTTCGTGTCAGTCAGTGTTTGCTACTGCCGTTGTGTTGCGTGCAAAAATTTGATTCCTGGAATTGCTGCCCACCCACGCATTTACCTGTTAGTTAGTTTGTAAAAGTGTGGTGAAAAGGCTATTTTCTGTTCTATTTATCATATTGCTGTGTAATGATATTAGGCCATGTAGAACATGTCAGTTTGGATTTATTGTGGTTTACCAACTAGGTTAATGTTTTTAAGAATCGAAATGTTGAAATTGGTTATGTTTTAGTTCTTGGTTAAGTCAGTTCCTTCACTCAATGTGTGTATGTATCAGCTGGCATTGTAATTGTGACCCTTGTGTTGAACAGTTTATGTGTCATTTGGTCTAATAGTCTTTTGAATTGTTTCAGCTGTTTTTATTCATTTGCTTGTTAGATTGGACATGTATGTTTGTTAGGCCATTACTCCATTGTTTGATCTGTTTGTTTTAATGGATATCTTGGGTGGGTTTGATTTGCTCTTTCGGCCATTTTTTTTAGTTGTTGATTTAGTTTGCGGATTTGCAGTCAGCATGAGTTGATTTATCTGTATTGATAGGGAGATGGATCAGTGAGATGAGTTGGTTTTGTTTTGCTAGTTATCGGAAACGTTTGAGGTGGATATTGATAACGTGATGCGTTCATTGGGATTCTGCTGTGGACGAAAGTACGTCTTCTGCCCTCAGGTCCTCTGCTGCTATGGCAAGCCGATGTGTACGATATCAGTTCATGCCACTTACTACAGCTACCAGAACAGGTAGGATCTTATGCTTGCCAGGGTTCATGCATGCCTTCCCAACTCTTTATGTACGTTTCAGATAAAGTTTTACTGATCTTGAATGGGCTCATTGTTTATATGGATAAATAAAGATGGAAATGTTGTTTGTAGGTAAGTACATACAATGCATTGGTTTGTATTTGTGCGTGCCTATTTGCGTGCGTACATATGTACATGCACATTTTCATGTGTACAGATGTAGTACAATTGTACATGCCCTGTTTGTGCATTGCTTACATTTGTGTGAAGCTTTGGTGACGTGTTGCTTAAGTGGCTGAGAGGTCTAGACGCATTTTAAGTTTTGATTTCTGAGCTTTGTACAGAGTGATAGATTTATCTGGGAGAGATTGGTACAGAAAGACGAATCAATGCATCCGATGTTTTTAAGTCAGTGTTTACCAGGAAGTCCTATAGAATTCAGTGTGAATCAATACAATTGCACGTCAGGTCAGGTTGCATTCTGGCTGACATTTTAGGGACTGCCTATCGATTTCTTGTGACCCTATTTGCCCTTTCTGTGGTGAGTGTGACCTTAGGCACTGTTGACCAACGACATTTTATTAGACTCCATTCATAGGTCAATTGGTGTTATGTTTCCTCTGGGCAGGTGCGGGCTGTGGTCTTTGATTCTACTCAGTTTTAGTCGTCCATAGTCTCATTCGGTCTCGCATAGGGTTCTGCCTTGGGACCTTGGTTTCATACGTCGCAGGTGATCTATGCCTGTGCCTGAGTGTCACTGATAAAAGCCCGGTGCTTGGTTCATAGCTATTGGAGGTGTAGGAATGGTGTTTGGTTGATTGGTTTCATAAATTAATTCTATCACTCACACATTAGTTCTTTTGGGCCTTGATGACGTGTTATTGTGTTTCCTATCTTTTAATTCTGTAAGACTTTTGAGCTGAGCCAGTTGATGAGGCTTTTCTTGGTGATACTTCACAAATCCATTGTTGAAATGTCAACTGTAGGAAAATCCACACTGAGAGGAGTCCTTTCCATATGTAAAAAATCTGCCAACAAGTTTAATTGGCACCATGTGCACTGCCATTGTGCAGAGCTGAACAATGAATGACCCATTGTGTGAAGAATTGCAATGGACAGTCTGGTCAGTAGAGTGTTGCACTTCGGACTGTCCTTATGTTTTGCGCAACAGAGAGAAGGAGTAGAAGCAGACAAGTGGCTGTGTTGTGGAACGACAGCCTTCTCTTGTGCATGTTGACGCATTAGTGGTAGAATCGGAGATAATGATGACAGACACTAAATCATAAAGTACCGGCATACGGCACACACCTGTTTCCTCAGGGTGACCCTTGATAGCTACCGTTGCATGTTGTTGTTCACCGAAAGGCGTAAGAGATGCAACAAAAGTGGGCAGGTGTTTCAATGTCAGAGACAGGGAATCATGACAAGCTAGGAGGAAGAGGAGGAGGAATAAATTGCAATTTGATTACCAGGAACGCATATGTACTTGTAAGTATGTGTGTATGTATGTGAGCACATATCTGCGAATTTCAAGAGCCTCACAGATGCTCTGTAACACTGCTGTCTAGTAGATAAACGTTATGTTTAATTATTCATTATCTTATCTGTCTGTGATTCTTCGTTTTTCCTACTTTAAGGAAACAATTGCAATGCTTAATCGTATTAATTTAATAATGGATTCTTATCTCATGTGATAGTATTAATGTGTGTAATTTGTCCTACTTCCTTCTGTCTAGGTATGTGTACTGTGAGAAGTGTTTCCTCGAGATTCAAGGCACCGAAGTGGAACTGGTCGATGATCCATCTCGACCTGGAATGTGAGTTTACGTTGTTGTAAACTAAGCTAATCTTGTCTAAGCTCATTTAATCCATTCTGAACTAATCTAATTGGATTGAAATTAATCTAATCTTACTAGGCCAGACTGATCTAATCTATTATGCGCAAATATAACAAAGCTTTCTCTTGCTTGAACACCACATTCTAATGCTCTAGCAAGAATGCGCCTCTGTGTAGAAACCTTGAAGGGGCGCTATGTAAATTTTGATTGATTGATTGATTGATTGTGGTGTCGATTTGATTTAGTTACAACCCTGGCCTATGGTCAAGACATTAGTTATTAGTAAAGAGTTATCTTTTTAATTGAGTGTAGTTTGTTTGTGAGTAATACTAAGATACTAAAACCGAGTAGGCTGTCACGTTTCTTTTTAACAAATTTAGGAACCCTGGCTAGTGAAGTCGATGTCCCTTTTGGTTCTTCGGTGTGACCATATAGAAGGAATTGTATAGGCTGTTTCTGTAAAACTAATTTTTTTTATTTGCATGCAATTTGGTTACCAAATAAAATGGAATTGAATTGAGTCTCAATTAATCTGAATTAATCCAAACCATATATGAAGCTACTCAACAATGTTCACATGCATTATATAGTATATACAGAGCTACTATACTGTTGATTTATAACATGTTCCTGTTAGCATTTCTGGAAATTCTGCTGCTGAAATCTAGTGATCCTTTTAGTCAAAGATGGTGCCCTGCGCATGTCTTCTTCATTTGATATCTGTAGCTTATCTGGTGCCATAGATGCGTATCTTTAGATATTTAGAGCTTACTGTCTTAATAACAATTATTAATATGAAATTTATTTTACGTTTACAGTGATTATTTAATTGTTTTGTTTTTACTTTTGTCTCATCATCGAATTTATGAATAAATTTGCTTCACAATGATTTGTAAGGAACTTGTGCATTACTGAGTGTTAATAGTGTATTTAGATTGATAATTATAGTTAGAAAATTGCATCAAAAAGTTCATAATGTGTCGGAATTCAGATTTTGTGTTTTGATGTTTCAGTAACATTCAGAAGGATCTGTTTCAGAAGACCAAGAACAGTGACCTTGAACTTGAACAGTAAGTAGAGAATTCTGTTGCAAAGGTCAACGGAGACAAGTGTTGATGAATTCTAAATGTGACATTGCCAGATTTGGTGTTCTCATTTTAGCTGTCATTTATTTATAAGCAGTAGCTTCAATTGATCCCAATTGCAGTTGCTATGTCAGAGAGCTAAGCTATGTTGTTTAATCTTCTTTCACTGTTTCTTGTTGTTACGACTATGTTGTAAATTGAGACGATTGTTTCACTATGCTTTTCTGTTATTGTGATTGCTACTTTGTTGTTTTTTGCTTCTGTGCAATAAAAAACTTTATCCAATTAGTATGAACCAGATGACCATTGTATTAAAGTTTCTGTTGTGCTGTAAGTTTGAAATAGTTTTGTTATGCTTGTAAATCCAGCATATATATTGTTAGGTCCCTAAAGATTCAAGGCTCTATTTTAATTAGTCTAGGTTATATTCCATGAGTCTCACTCTTAAAGGTCTACCTAAGTAGCACAAAAGGCTCCAAATCAATTCTTCAATG